>CANSZD010004028.1:0-129059 GCA_947648045.1 Beta corolliflora
AATTAACCTAATCTTTTAAACAAAATAAAAAAGTTCCCCATCTCTCTCCTCCACCATCAACACCACCACAATTATCCCATCAAAAAAAAAAAACACCACCACAATTAACTAACTTTATTGAGTTTATTCTCTTAGCTCCACCATCCAACACCACCCACCCTCCCCCCCTCCCCAATCCCGAAAGTCCCCCTCTTCCCCTCCCCAATTGTAACATCCGGTGCCGCCGCCGCCATCGTTGGGGTTATCTCTCCGGCACGTGGATCTATGAGGGGCGGCGAGAGGAGGACTGAGAGCTGTTGGGATCAAGATTCTTGGTGGTTTGATGAAGTCGGGATCGAGATTCTTGGGCCATTGTTGACGAAAATTAAAATTCTGATCCAGTAAATCCTAGAATTAGTAGTAGTGTTTCCATAGCTATGAGATCAAGATTCTTGCGCCATTGTTGCCATTCTTGTCGAAAATTACTCGTTGGGTTTGGGGGTGGGGGTACTCGCTGGCTTTGGGGGTGGTCGCAGCCTCGAAAGGTGGGGGGGTACTCGCTGGGTTTGGGGGGTGGTCGCAGGGCTGGGTTTGAGGGTGGTCCCAGCCTCGCAAGGGTGGGGTACTCGCTGGGTTAGGGGTGGTCGCAGCCTCACAGAGGTGGGTGTACTCGTTGGGTTTGGGGGTGGTCGTAGGGCTGGGTTTGGGGTGGTGGCAGGGGTGGGGGGTACTCGATGGGTTTGGGGGTGGTCGTAGTGGTGGGGTGGGGGGTACTCACTGGGTTTGGGGGGTGGGTACTCGTGGGGGGGTGGGTACTCGTGGGGGGGTGGGGGTGAGGGAGGCAGGTCGTGTGGGTGGGGGAGGGGGTTGTCAGGCTGGTGGTTGTCGCAGGGAGTAGGGTGGGTGGGGGTGCGGGTGGGGAGGAGGGAGAGTGTGGTTGGGTGGTTGTGGTGGTTTGGGTGGAGGGAGAAAAAAATTTAAAATATATGTTTTTTTTTTAAATAATTAGGATTAATTAAGGTTAACTAGTTTGGGTTAATTATATTGTTAAAGGGTTAATTAACGCAATTACCCTTTATGACTAACGGAGTTAACTCATTAGTCGTTAAAGGGTATCCCATACATTTTTTTGAAAGTCGGGGTATATGTTGAATATACGAAACATTGGGCGGAGGTATATAGTGAATTTTTTAATTGGTCAGGGGTATACGGTGAAAAAACCGTTAATTGTATTTTTAATTTTTTAATATTAATTTTTCTTGATAATTAATATTTGAAGGATATTTCGAAAATCAGATTTGTATTCCTAAAGATAGTTGATTTTGGATTTCAAAGGATAAATTTTATCAAAGAATACAAAAAATCTTAAAACAATCAAAAAACCCGGCCAAAAAGCAAGCGCGCTTGCACAGCAAAGTTGTGCGTCTGGCGCACAGCTGTGCGTCACGTGCAAAGTTGTGCGTCACGCGCAAAGCTATGCGTCACGCGCAAAGCTGTGCGTCACGCGCAAAGCTGTGAGTCACGCGCAAAGCTGTGAGTTTGGCGCACTGGCTGTGCGTCAAGCGCAAAGCATTGCGCTAGGAGCACAATCTTATTGCGCTAGGAAATACCTCCTTTCTTCGAACGACTTTTCACAATGCTTTCCTATGGCTTCTAGACATACTCTCCTATAATCAAACTCATATTCAAACACTCAAACACACATTTAAATACATTCAAACACATTCATACCTTCGAATTTCTTATTTCAAGCTTCAAGATTGCTCATTTTGAAGATCATTGCATAAGACCAAGGTGTCAAAGGTATAAATCCTGAGGGTCAATTCCAATTGAACTCTTTTTTTTACTAACAAATTTGTGACAAAGGGTTGCGATTTTTGGGCTAACCGCAGCCCTTAATTTCTAAGGGCTGCGTTTTTTAGATAACTGCAGCCCTTGGCATTTTTTCCTCTAGTTAAATTACTTGTCATGATGTAGATCTTCAAGGAATTAACGCTATACTATACATTCTTCCCTAATCTCTATTCTTTTTATATTATATTATATATTCATATGCATGATTATATGCTTAATGCTTTCATCACCTCACATGTTTATTATTGTTAATCAAAGACCTAAAGAATTGTTCTAACATTAAATTCAGATAATTTCGACAACCTGTTAGGTTCTCTGTAATTTGATTGCATAATAACATGTCACCAAAAATTATTCTTTTGTTTGTTTAATGAACCGACATAGATTACTTTTATATTGCATTAAAATATTAGTTGGTTGTTTCTTTGCATAAATCTTGACATGAATCGATATTAAGTAGAGGCCATCAATGGGCGAATTTGATTCCTGATCTTATTCGTACCCTCACCCCCGAACTCAATCTATGGTTCAATGACCGTTAATGGAGTCATGACGGGGAAATCTACATTGGATAAGTCCCTAAGTTATCCCTACGATTTCCCAATATCCAATTAGGTTTATGAGTATTCCTTTAAAGACTTGTTGGCGACTTCAAAAACGTTTTCAATAAAACATTTGCAATGATGTAGTCAAATACGCGCTCATCCCGCGTAGGCGAAAAAAAACACACCTACACGTACCATTTAAACGATCATCTGGAATCTTGGTGGAACCAAAAAGACCAGCTAAAGCTTTCCACTGCTCGGCGGAAAAGAGTTGGGATGAATCGGAAGTTGAGGGAGGAGGCGTGGATGAAGCTTGAGTCATGTTGGCCTTGACAGACCCACAACCCCCACCTCCACGTGGAGCACGTGAACCTTCGCGACCCGAACTACTCGAACTACCATCTTTGTCAGGATAACCCACAACCTCATAACAATTCTTGGATGCGTGACCATGCTTTTTGCAGTGAGAACAAGGCACTAAAGACCAACAACGCGACGCCTCGTGTCCTTGCTTATGACAATGCGTGCAAGTAGTGGGATTGCCAAGCCCACAGCCACGCCTGGATCCAGCCGAAGTCACGGCAAAGCCGAGAACAACCTGCGACTTATCCTCCACCGCAACCTTGGCCGAGCGAACACGCTCATCCTGTGCTACAAGTTGATAGGCACATTTTAAGGTGGGAAGGGCATCCGTAGATAAAATCGAAGAGCGCGAAGGCGCATAATCAATATGCAAACCCATTAAAAATTCATGTAAATTTTGATTGTCACGACGTTGTTCATGAAGAGTGCCGACATTACAAGAAGAACATCAAGAACAAGAAATTAAAGGTTCATGTTTATATAATTCTTCCCACAAAGAATCCAACTTTCCATAATACGTAGACACATGCATAGATTTAGGTTGTTCACACTTAGCAATTTCATATTTCAATGGTTGGATGCGAGGACCATTAACCAAGGCAAAACAATATGAAAATGATCACATGGACGTTTTGAATCACGAAATTTAGAAAGTGTAGATTTTACCTCATTAGTGATCCAGGAAACGATCATAGGATTTACCGTTGTCCAATCAATCATAGTGTATGGAGGCTCTAGTGCAAGAATACTTCCATCTAGAAAACCAAATTTACAGCGAGTTTCAAGAGTCATCTGAATATCGAAAGCCCAATCATCATAATTATCGAGACGGAGACGCGTAGGTGTGATAAAGTCACCTGAACAATCTCCTGTACCAAGAAAAAAGGTGAATTTGTGTTAAGATGGGGCCGCAAAGGCTGCGGCTGGGGTGGCGAGTGGGGCGGTGGTGGTGGCGACGATGTATCATCACTGCCGGTCATATTAATTAATTTATTTTGATGATCTTAACTTGCTCTTGATACCATGTAAAATATGAATTATGGTTTAAAGCTTATCATTCTCATTAGGTCAAAATCAATATATATATATAAAGGAGGAACTTTTCGGGAGCTTAGGGAGCTCCTCAAGATTTCGAGCTCATAGAGCGCGCCACGTAGGATTGCCACGTCATCAATTTATATATTTATTTTTTTTACAAAAATAGAGTTCTAGATGATTTAAATACATATAAAGAGATTTGGATAAGCGAAAATTAGAGTTTGAATTTGAATTTGAATTTGAATCAACAACCTAAATTATTATATCATGAAAATTGTGTATAACTTTTGCTACATAATTCGGAATATTATAATTTTTGTATCATTGGAGAGTATTCGAAATATGCTTCGAAATAAGATCCATTTACAGTATAGTTGTACAACTTATGAAATATAGAGCGCCATGTAGGATTGTCATGTCATCAATTTTTATTTTTATTTTTTTCTAAAAATAGAGTTCTACATAGATTTAAATACATATGAGGAGTCTTGGATAAGCAAAAATTAGAGTTTCGTTTTGAATGAACAACCTAAATTATTATATTATGTAAATTGTGTATAACTTTTGCTACCTAATTCAGAATATTATAATTTTTGTACCATTAAATAGTGCTCGAAATATGCTTTGAAATAAGATCCATTTACAATATAGTTTTACAATTTATGAAATAGAGAGCGCCACTTAAGATTGTCATGTCATTAGTTTTTTTTTAAATATATTTCGAGCTCATAGAGCGCGCCACGTAGGATTGCCACGTCATCAATTTATATTTATATTTTTTACAAAAATAGAGTTCTAGATGATTTAAATACATATAAAGAGATTTGGATAAGCGAAAATTAGAGTTTGGATTTGAATCAACAACCTAAATTATTATATTATGAAAATTGTGTATAACTTTTGCTACATAATTCGGAATATTATAATTTTTGTACCATTGGAGAGCATTCGAAATATGCTTCGAAATAAGATCCATTTACAATATAGTTGTACAACTTATGAAATATAGAGCGCCATGTAGGATTGTCATGTCATCAATTTTTATTTTTATTTTTTTCTAAAAATAGAGTTCTACATAGATTTAAATACATATGAGGAGTCTTGGATAAGCAAAAATTAGAGTTTCATTTTGAATGAACAACCTAAATTATTATATTATGTAAATTGTGTATAACTTTTGCTACCTAATTCAGAATATTATAATTTTTGTACCATTAAATAGTGCTCGAAATATACTTTGAAATAAGATTCATTTACAATATAGTTTTACAATTTATGAAATAGAGAGCGTCACTTAAGATTGCCATGTCATTAGTTTTTTTTAAATATATTTCGAGCTCATAGAGAGCGCCACGTAGAATTTCCACGTCATCAATTTATATTTTTTTTTTACAAAAATAGAGTTCTAGATGATTTAAATACATATAAAGAGATTTGGATAAGCGAAAATTAGAGTTTGGATTTGAATCAACAACCTAAATTATTATATTATGAAAATTGTGTATAACTTTTGCTACATAATTCGGAATATTATAATTTTTGTACCATTGGAGAGCATTCGAAATATGCTTCGAAATAAGATCCATTTACAATATAGTTGTACAACTTATGAAATATAGAGCGCCATGTAGGATTGTCATGTCATCAATTTTTATTTTTATTTTTTTCTAAAAATAGAGTTCTACATAGATTTAAATACATATAAGGAGTCTTGGATAAGCAAAAATTAGAGTTTCGTTTTGAATAAACAACCTAAATTATTATATTATGTAAATTGTGTATAACTTTTGCTACCTAATTCTGAATATTATAATTTTTGTACCATTAAATAGTGCTCGAAATATGCTTTGAAATAAGATCCATTTACAATATAGTTATAAAATTTATGAAATAGAGAGCGCCACTTAAGATTGTCATGTCATTTAGTTTTTTTTTTAAATATTTTAAAAAAAATAGAATTCTACATATATTTAAATACATAAAAGAGTTTTGGATAGGGGGAAATTAGAGTTACGTTTTGAATAAACAACCTAAATTATTATATTATGTAAATTGAATTTAACTTTTGCTACCTAATTTAGAACATTATAATTTTTTTACCATTGGAGAGTGCTTGAAATATGCTTCAAAATAGGATCTATTTACAATATAGTTTTACAACTCATGAAAATATATTAAATTAGATGCATTGTAGGACATTATTTAAAGGTATTTTTAATAAGTGAATATTACACTATGATTTTAAATAAACAGACCTAAATTATTCAATTATGTAAATTGAATATAACTTTAGCTACATAATTAGCAATATTATAATTTTTTTACCATCGGAGAGTGCTCGAAATCTATTTGTAAATAAGTTCCATACACAATATAGTTTTACAACTTACGAAAATATATTTATTTAGATGAACAATAACATATTATTATTCTTTATTTTAAATACATATAAAAATGACTATAAAAATAGCGTATTATAATAACATATTATTTATTTTTTTATTTTAAATACATGTAAAAATAACTATAAAAATAGCGTATTATATGTAACAATAGCAATTATGTCATTCAAAATCATACTTTTAAAAATTGAGTTATATAATGATAAAAATTACATACATATAGTTTATTTTGAACCTATAGCATACCATGATGACATTACATGAATAATCAAATGAAAGTTTGTTAACGAAATTGCAGAGGTATTATGCAATTGACTAATTATTTTATTCCTAGAATATTTGTTGCATACTCAATTATTTATGTTTTTCTTTTTCATATATCTATATGTCAGATGTTATTTTTTTCTCAATAAACTTAATTCTACTAAAACTAATTGGAAAATCAAGGTTCGAGTTTCTAAACTATTTGATGTGAAGTTTGATAAGTCTTGATATGGTCATGATTGATGAAGTGATTTTTTTCTCTTAAATAGTATTTTCGATTATTAATAGAGGTTAGTTTTATATTTAATGTATTTTATTCTTGATACCATCATTATGATATTCTTTTTGGCTTTCCCATCTTCTATTCTATATGCGTTAGTGTTTATATGTTATATTAAAAGTTGAAGTTGTGACTGTCACTCATATTTATTCTCTATTCTTTATGTCCTGCATTTATTAAATTATTACCCTCTACTTTCTTAAAGTTAGTTCGGGTTTTTTCCATGTTAAAACTGTGTTAGATATTGTTAGTCATATAAATTATTGAGATACTATTTAATGATAGACTTAGCTACAATATTCAATTGAACATTAAAAATATAAAATTTATATATTACAATAACAAATCTAGAAATTAAAGTATAATGACAAATACTTTCTCTGTCTTTTTCTACTACAACAATGAATTTGGGCATGATTTTTAAGAAAATTAAAAAAAAATGGGTAGTTTAGCATAGAGGGGTTAACTAGAGTAGGGGATAAGTAAATCCTTAATAAAGTAAACACAACTTTATGAGACAATTTTGAGTAATAATAATGGTTTTATTAACATAAAGTAAAGGCAATGTTGTCAACTATAGTTGCTTTTTTTTTTACCAAAAGTGGAATGGTTCCAATGGATGAAACTTCCCAAAGTGGTAATTGTTGCAATAGAAAAAGAATGGAGGAAGTATATAAATACAATGGTGTTGAAAAATCTTATTTCACAACAAAAAAAATCAACAATGTTAACAAAAAATTTACACAAAAATAAAATAAACAACCCGTGCAACGCACGGGCTTCAAAACTAGTAATATATATAGTACAAGATAATAGGAATCCAACAAGAATTAGGAAACCTTTTCTAACCACAATATTAACAATTGTACTCTAGATATACTTCCTAGAATATCTATCTTAACAGGTTTCCCTTACCATCCCCCTCCCTCACAAAGAATCCCTGACTTGTTAAACCTAAGTAAGGTATCAGTTCAATATGGTCCTTTATCTTATCTACCAAAAAAAAATTAAAATTATGACATTTATCTTTATAAATTAATAATTAAAGATGGTCAAAATTAATATCCAAATAGTGCGAAAAGTCAATATGATGAATCTAGTAAGAAACAGAGGAAGTACAATATTAATAAATCTTAAAAAATATTGCCGTCAAACCGTCAAAAAAGTATATAAAATACCAAAAAGTTAAAACAATTTTTTTTTAAAAATGAGTAGTTTAACTAACTCTAAGAAGGGACCACCTGTAAGGCTGTAAGATGAATAATATCCTCTTTAAGATTCTTTTTATTTCCGATAGGCCCTTGTAAAGTTCTATAAAAGTTCTATAAGGGTAAAGTCCCAACAGAGCTAATTTCCAGATACACCACCAACTTCTGTAAGATGAATAGCCCCTTCAACTTAAAAAAATAAAAAAATAAAATAAAAGAACGAATAGGCCCTTCACTGATTCGTTGGCATTGCACAGTGTAAAGTTGCTCAACGGTCTGCGCATCAAGATATCGTCAATCTTCCAATTGTAAAGAGTACATAATGCACCTTCTGAAATTTCTAACGTTGATGTCTAACAGGCAACAGCTATCGTAAAATGCCTTCGCAACATGTACACATGAAGCTGCCAACAATGCTAGTAGGTAACGAAGCAAATATTTCAAGCTTGCCAATCGTCATCGCTTCCATCAATCCCCTGAGGAAAAGACAGAAACAAGCTGAAGCATTTCGGCAGATGTTTTCGCTAAATAATTAGAAGTGCATGGAAGTATCATTAATGTCATAGTAATATAGCATCATTTTACATTGCAAAAATATTGCTACCAAGTATCAAGCTCTACCATTTACCACCACGGCACCACCTGTCGTAAACCTCACACAGCCAAAATTGGTGTGATAGACACAGGCATTAATAACCTCGCTTACACATCTACAATTCTACACATAACCAACCAAAACACCTAAATTTACTGGAGCTGGTGTTGGGAAACCTGCACAAATTGAAAGCTTCGACAGAAAATCTAGTATGAAACTAACTTAAGAGTTAAGAACCCCCCCCCCCCCAAAAAAAAAAAAAGAAAAAAAAAAAAGAGCACCACGCGGCAATATATACCCAATAAACCAAGAAAACAACCAATCTACTAATTTTTTACTAGACAGAAAAGGCTACAAGAAAAAAGGGTTAAAAATATATGGGAAAGAAGATAGGGATGGGACCTCTGAGGCAGTCGAGGAATCCTCAATATCATCTTCAACCTGCAAAATGTAGGGAATAAGAACGATGCAAAAATAATTGTCGGCTAGCGACAAATACCAGGTTACAAGTTGCAAAATTGGAAGAGAAATACTTTGAACATTAATATAGTTACACTTTGACTTTTCAAGCTTGTCAATATAAAACTTTGAGCATTAATATGTTTAATTATGTATTTATATATAAAAAAAGTTCATATTTCGAAAAATGCATATTGAAATAAATCTAACAAGATCTGACATAACTAAACATTTTCTTACTTATAAATCACAAATGATGTACATGTGAAGTATGTGAACAATGCCCCAAAATGCGAAGTGCACATGTTTTAGTGAAACGGAGGGAAATTGTGTCAACTAAAGATGCTAAACTACCAACTGGAAACCCATTTAACATGAAAATGGCTCTCATTAAAACAATGTAAGGAAAGTCATTATACCTATTTTCTCTAGAAGAACAAATACTAGTAGAAGTGTAGAACACATGCACTCAGATGTAAATGAGAGAAAATCAAAGTTTGATAACAGATGTGAGAATCCCGATAGGTAAGTATAGTATCAAGGGGAAGTCTTTAAAAATAATATGCTGCTTCAGAAGGGTTCTCCAAATGGGTATAAAGGGTCAAGAAAGTGATAGGGAAACCAAGATTTGACAGCAGAAACTAAAGCTGTGATAGCCAATTAAAGTGTCAAGGGAAAGTCATTGTAGATTCTGATTCGTAAATATAGTATCAAGGGGGAGTCTCTAAACTTAATACGCTGCTCAGAAGGGCTCACCTAATGGATATAAAGGGTCAAGAAAAATATGGTGTGATTACATCATGTGGCAGTAGAACAGGAGTTGTAATTATAGCTAAAATCTGTTAATAAGACTAAATTCGCATTCCAGTATAAAAAGCGATAAGAATTAAAGCAAATCAACTCCCAGTCCTCATGTACACACGTCATTTGACCAGTGAGAAAGCAGCGCATCCTGATCAAGACCATATGTTTCATAGTGGATATGAAAAAATACTACACAGCATGCTCCATCCACACATGTTTTAAAATTTCAGATTATATGAAAACCATAGAGCTTGAATAAATACCTCAGCTAGCTCAGCTTTCCGCTTTTTTCTATCACTTTTTACCCCTGCAATGTTTCTGCGGTGATGAGAAATACTTGGAAAACAATAGAACAAAGACATAAAGGTAAAATTCTGCTGACTTACGGAATATAAACCTTATTTATCACATAGAATAATTTTGTAAAAGAGAAGAAGACTAGAATATTGTTCAAAATGTTTCAAAATTTCAGCTAATAAACCAGAATTTTCTTGCTAGACAAAAAGAATGTCCAAACTTTGATTGTGAAGAAAAACCGGGGGGTTTTCTCTAAGCTATCTATTAGAGTTATCCTCATTGTTTCCAATAGGAAGACAATGAGAAGTTACCATATCCTTCAACTTAGCATAAAAAGCAAAACCAGGAGATGAAAAAAATTGGGGATGATAAATGGAAATCTGATTTCTACTAAAAAAAACACCCAAGTTTCACATACATAGGGTCAAGAGAGTCTATCCATACCCTTTTCTGCTAGAAATGAGTTAGCAGGCTTTTCATATGTCGTCAAAACTTACATGCATATAAATGCAGAGAAGAGTTAAAGACTATTTAACCCTAACTTCAACAAAGATCAAATCTCAAGAAAAAAGGCAAAGTCATTCAAGTCAATCCATCATAGAAACACCAGATGAGACATTTATTGCTGTGCAATCTAAGTACAAATTACCTGGTGTTTTGTCTTGAAAGATACTTTCCACTTTCTTCTGCGCTGTAGTCTGTACAACCAAATGCATCAAGGTATGAACAAACAACTATCTCCCCTGAACTGATGTACATCACTAATGTCAATTACCTCACCTTCACTTTTTTGTTATTTAATTTTGAGCTATTCAGCTGCATCTTCTCACTAGAAACTGAAAAAGGACAACAATTCCTCGTTTCTGAGCATGTATACAGTTATCCACAACTTCAATAAGAATGTATATGAAAGGCAAAGTGGAAACCTTTACACGAAGCCGCCTTTGTCGATTTTCCGGATGTATTCTGAAAATAATACTTCAAATAAGAAATAGTTCCATTATAAATAGCGACATTCATTATGCAATACAAAGAAATACAATCACTATGACGCAACGAAGTGGAGAAATTTTGGGAGAAAAAGGTTATGTGGCTGACCAGATCATGACTGGCTAAGATATTTTAGCACGTCATGATCAGACTTACATTAGTTAAAGCTTCAAAAAACAGAAACATGACAATCATAAAGTACACATATAGGTCAATGCAAAGACAGATATCCAGCAAAGAAACTATAGATACTTTACTAGGGTAAGCAATTCATAATTTTTGAACATACTGATAAAATCCAATCCAATATTGAAGAACTTTTAAATGTTTGGGAGCAAAGTTGACAAAAGCCAATGGGCACAAAATTTCATAACAGCAAGCAAGCCTAAAGACAGAATCTCCAAACAACTATTATTATCATGCTAGTTTCAGCTCCTCTTCCTAGGATGTATAATGTCAACACATGGGATAGCACTTTATACTGACAAAGTGAGGCATTTGATTAACCAAAACCAAAAACTGCCCTAAACTCATAGATTCTAATTTCTATCGTGGCTTCTTTTTTATAGGAGCTTACATTATGAAATTTGTTCCAACATGACTCCTACAGAGTCTCATTACTGAGCATTTATGAGAAGGGGAAGTTTAAACCCCTATAACCCTATTACATTTATCTAAGACAGAGAATTTTGCTGTGACCAGAGAATAAAATCTGCAGTGTGAAGCTCAAAATATGCTAAAAGGGACCTAAGATTGAAGGTATTAGTGTATACTCTTTGGCTTCATGAGCATAATAATCAAAGAAACTTCTCAAAGGTATAGGTTCAACAATTCAACACAAGGAAGAAGAACTTCGAAAATGTTATATGGATTTTGATTCTAATTTTCACAGTTTTCAAGGGGGTATTCTTCCAGCATTTTTCATGTTTTGGGGAAGACACCTTATCCTTAGAGAGAGAGAAAAAAAGGTGGTTATTGAGGGACCAGCCCCCAAGATTCTTTATTTGCTAAGCCAAATTTCAGCAAAATAAATCAATGTGCTTGCCTTTTCTTCAGCCTTTTTGAAAAGAGTTGATATAGTAGCTTGGACAAGTGAAGTGCAAGAAGATGCCTTAGTTCCAGAACTTGACAAAGAAGGCAATGGTATTTGTGCTGTGTCTTCAGAACTGTGTATCTCTACTGGACTCTCAACATCAACTGGGCGTGACTTGAAACTCTGTGCTTACAAGTTAAAGGTTGACAAATTTTGTATCACATGAAAGAAATTAGTAAAACAACAAAATATTAACTCTGCAGTAGATAAAGGGGGTGGGGAATTCAAGTCTTGGAAGAGGAATCACGTTACTATATGTAAAAGGAAATACCAATCTTCATGCATGTGTGAATCAATTCATGAAATAAAAAGGGAACATAGTCAAATAGTGGGGAGGAATGGTAAAAGTAATTGTTTAAATGGATAATTGGTTCCACTATGGAAAGGAAACACTTATAAGAGTGGGACTCAAAAGGGCAAGGAAATGTCATACCGTAGTGCTAATTGCTCAGGAGGGTAATAGCTAGGTGGAAATTGTTATCCTCATAGAATGGAAACCATCAACCGATTTCTCATGTAATGGAAATGGTTTCATGGTTCCTTTACCTACACTTTAAAATCTCGTATCAAAGATACTCTAGTACTGAACAAATTCACAAACCTTTTGCAAGTGACATCGCTAAAAATTAAAACCATCAGTACAAGTATACAGCACTCACAAAAGGATGTATTTACAACTCTAAAAGCAGAAAATGTCCTGATATATGGTAGTGAAGAGTCACCTAAGTGAGTCCCACACATACTGTATGCTCATTAAAGCGCATCCTGCATCTAAGGGACAAAATCAGAACATAAGGGGAAATTTTCTAGGCTGCTAACAGAGAAGTACCTAAAGAGCCAAGTAGCACTCAAGCTAACTAGCTGAAAGAAATATTATTTACAGTGAAATATGATATTTTCACTACAGTTCATAGTTTTTTTTCCCTTCATGCAAGCAAGCAACTATAGACTATGACTGAAGTATCACTTTTGGCTCCGAAAATTCTATCTTGGGTTTATGCAACAATTCAAAGGAACACGAGAGAAGACCAGCACAAGTAAACTCCAAATAAGAAGCGGAAGACTAATAACTGGAAGGATATTAGCAGTTTCTGTGTTCACTTCTCCAGACATATCACTGACACTCTCAGCAGAATCATCTCCTGAAGAAACTTCAGTAAAACTGGACCAGGAAGGAAGACATTAACATCAGCCTCAACTTAAACGCCAAGCCAATACAATAGACAAAATGCTATTGAGAACATCACATTCACAACTCCTGAAGCAAATTCATTACAACCACAACATCCTATATTTATTTTGATAATGATACCAGGTCTGTTAATACAAAAAGGAAATCAAGAGGATAATGAAATAAAAGTAACAATAACAACAATAATGATGATGATGATGATCACAGTGAAGACGAAGATGATGATTATGATGACACTAACACCACCACTAGCAGCAGCAGCAAAGCATCAACAACAACTGGGCTAACAATAGCACCTATAATGCTAGTAGGTATAATTTTCTTGCTTAACACTAGCATCTATAGCCACTAACACAAAAACTAAAATAAACAAATGAATCAAAATGACCCACTACATCAGTAACAAAAGGGAAAATAAACGAAGACACTATAAATCAAGTTATAGAATATGAAATACCACCTCTATCTTTTTAGTTGTACTCAAAGGATTTTGCAAATTTGCCAATGCACAACTTTGAACATTAATATCTTTAGTTATACATAAATTACAATTATAAAATGTTGATATTTTGAAAAAGCATATTAAGAAAAATCTAATAGGATCTCACATAACTATATTTCCTTATGTATAAATAACCAAGAATGTGAATAGTGTAGAAAGTCAATATGGTACAACTCAAAAAAATCGGAGGAAGACGGAAGTTTAAGAGCCCACAAACTCCAAGAGACGATGAATTGAGGAACACAACAAGAAACAATGATGAGGTAAAAGAAAACATTTTGTACCTAACTTGATTATCCTAAGGGGAAGACGAGTTTAATACTTTCTATTTTGGCCTATACGCAGCCAATCTTTGATTAATGATGTGAATTTTAGTCCGACAAATTCGCATGGTTTGCTCTAGAATCTAAGTGACGTTTTTATGTTACTTTTGTGAAGGAAATCTTTCCATAAACCTCTAAAAACACACGGCCACTCCATCCTTAATACAACTCATGACAACTCATCTACTTGGAGCCTAAGTAAATGAATTACAAGCTGATTTTCAGACCTTTATTCAATTAAACAACTTTAACTAACTAACTTAACTAACAATAACAATAAAGGACATATTTTTTATTACATGTAAAACCTTCACTTTAAGAGTAAAGTAAAACCATGCAACGACCCTAAGAAAGCAAAATAAACATAGTTGAACTTGCATCATTCTCTTCCTCTTGAAAAAAACTTGTCCTCAAGTTCTTACCATGTATGACAACAAATCACCAAGAGATCATCCATATGAGACGAAAGAACAGCAATAAGAACAACAACTACAGTAGATCAAAGATTGAACAATGATTCACGCGACCTTGATCAAACAACCCCATGTCCCGAGAACTTGCATTCGTGTGGTTATAAACTTTACGGTTTTTTCACCAAATACCCCCGACAAATTAAAAAATTCACCATATACCCTGAATGTTCCAAAAATTCACCATATACCCTTGAGTTTGTCGAAAACGTTCACCAAATGTCCTTTTTCTAACTTCCGTTAACTCACCGTTAGCTTTATTTACGATTTTGCCATCATTAAGCCCTAACCCTAATTCAAATCTAACCCTAACCCTTACCCTAACCCTAATCTAACCCACCGCCTCCACCCTTTGACCCCAACCCCCCCCCCTCCACCGCCGGCCCCCCTACCACCTCCCCTCCCCTCCCCCTCCACCCCAAAGCAGCCACCACCACCGGCGTCCCCCCCCCCCACCCCCGCGGGCCGCGGCCCACCCCTCCCCCACCTCGAATGATATCGTCTTCCCTCTTCCCTCCCTCGATCCGGGTGGCTCGGATCTGGGTTGAATTTTCGAGATTTCGATGGTGGCGGGCCGCTTGCTCTCTCTCTCGCGGCGGTGTCAATTGTCGCGCACGATCTTTCTTTGGGGTGGGAGGGTGGTGACACCTGTCGCGCACGATGCGTCCCACTCCGCACGAGATTTCGATGGTGGCGGGGCTGCTCTCTCCTCTCGCGGCGGTGTCAATTGTCGCGCCACGATCTTTGCTTGGTGGGACGAATTGTCGCGCACGAATTTCTTGGCGTGCGCCTTCCGCGCGTTTCGGTGCGTTTCGGCATCGAAGGGGAGGGGGGGGGCTTACGAATTTTACGGGCGTTGCGGGGCTCGCGGGAGGGAGGGGGAGGGAGTGGTTGCGGCGGAGGGGAGAGGGAGGGGAGGGGGATGCGGCGGTGGAGGGGAGGGGAGGGGAAGGGGGTGGGGGGGGTGGAGGGGATGGGGAGGGGTGGTGGGGGTGGGTGGGTTAGGGTTAGATTAGAATTAGGGTTAGATTAGAATTAGGGTTAGATTAGAATTAGGGTTTAGGGTTAATGATGGCAAAATCGTAAATAAAGCTAACAGTGGGTTAACGGAAGTTAGAAAAAGGGCATTTGGTGAACATTTTCGAAAACTCAAGGGTATATGGTGAATTTTTGGAACATTGAGGGTATATGGTGAATTTTTTAATTTGTCGGGGGTATTTGGTGAAAAAACCGTAAACTTTAACTAGTCTATACAATACTTTATCTTTCTTGAACAAATCAGATGGAAAACATGAGATAGGTAATCATTCTTCAATAATTGGAACCTCCAAGATCAAATCATTATTGTCCAAATGTGAAAAAGTTTCAGTCTTTTCTTCTTCTTGAACATCAAGAACAAATTCTGAAACCTCTTCCATGATTTCATCATCAACAAGAATTAGATCTCTAGATTTTTCCTCATGTTTTTTCTCTTTTCGGTGTTGAATCAACATTTCAATCTCCTCTTTACCCTTTTGAAGTCTTGCCAATCTTTCCTCAAACATTGGAGGACATCTAAGATCTTGCAATACATTTCGAGCCCTTTTAAATCTTTTAAAAGCCTCTTAAAAAGAAGTTGATACATCATTGCACATCGAATCCATCATAAGAGCAAAAATAGTTCATACACAAGAATAAATCTCAAACTGACACAAAACTGCCCTATTTTTTGTCGAAAGTTCAGGCTTCAAAATTCATTCAAAACTACTCAAAATCTTCTGAAATTTTGTCTGCATGTAGTCCTATGTGTCTGAAACACTCGAACAAAATTTCAATAAAAAATACAAAGCCAATTGTTCGCAGTTTCAATTCTTCCAAAACTGGTCCAGAATAGCTCGGTTTTGACCAATTGTCCAAAACGTGTTCACTCAATTAGCAAACGTTCTTCAAAAATTATGAAAATTTCCAGTCTTAAACTAAACAAAAAGTAGTCCAATTTTAAGTCAAGAAACACTCTAAAATTCGTTGTATGCTAGGAGAACGAGTTAACCAAAGTTTACCTTAAATCTGATTGAATCTGCCAGAAAATTTACGCAAATGTTTCTGATTGCTGTGTGATTCACACGAAATTTTGACACAACAAACTTCAAGATGTCTACTGTCACCACACAAAGTTTCAGCCCAATCCAAATTGCCACGCTCCTTCACGCTCCTCTTCAATCACACTGCTCTCATACCAAGTTGATGTGAATTTTAGTCCGAAAAATTCACATGGTTTGCTCTAGAATCTAAGTGACGTTTTTATGTTACTTTTGTGAAGGAAATCTGAAAATAAGAAGTGAGAACAAGGATAGTACTCTTGATTCTCGCAAGAATTAGAGGGTCCTTCCTACTCACAGCTAGAAGATGAATACAAGTCGCAACAAGTATTGGTTTTGGTTAGCAACCGAAATAAGCAACGCTCACAATTATCAAAATCAACTCTCTTCTTTATGAGGCTAGGCGTGTATTATTTATAGAGGTTTGAGCAAGAAAATCCTTGCTCCCCAAGCATCAACATGGCCGAATTACAAGAGAGAAATAATAGGAAAGTTTCCCCTTGAAACTAGCCTAGAATCTAGCACAAAATAAGGAAAGTCTAGAATTATGGAAAAAGTTGCAAATCTTTCCATAAACCTCTAAAAACACACGGCCACTCCATCCTTAGTATAACTCATGACAACTCATCTATTTGGAGCCTAAGTCAGTGAATTACAAGCTGATTTTCGGACCTTTATTCAATTAAACTACTTTAACTAACTTAACTAACAATAACAAGAAAAGGCATATTTTTTGTTACATGTAAAACCTTCACTTTGAGAGTAATGTAAAACTATGCAACGACTCTAAGAAAGCAAATAAACATAGTTGAACTTGCATCACTTAAGAACCATGTTCAAACTCTTTTTAGGCCATCTCATTTCCTCTTATACTCCCTATATTTTCATTTGTTTGCCCCATTGAATTATTGTTACTTTTTTATGTTTTGGTTTGATGGAGTTCATAAAGGACAAAAGTGGTGGGGCCATATAGAGAGAATGTGAGAGTAAAGTGGTGGTCCCTAAGGTCATTTATAGTATGAGGAATCTTTTGGGTACATCCCCAAAAGGAAGTAAGCCAAACAAAAGGGGACAGAGAGAGTAATCGACTAAGGGGACCTTCTCAAGGGAATTTGCTATAGACATGGCCAAACCATTTAAAGTCTTGTTGCTCGCTATCTCTATTATATATTGGAAGAGGTAAGGGACACCAAAAAATAGGCAAAATGAAAAAATTAGAAAAGTAAAATACAAGAAACTAACGCCTTTGTTTTTAAAAAAAATCGAAAAAAGAAAATACAAGAAATTAACTCCTTTATTTAAAAAAAATATTAAAAAAGAACGAAAATAGCAAGGCGATTTAACTTTGATAATAATTTCGCACGCATAGCGTGCATATAAGACTAGTTTCTTACTAATATAAGTTACCATCACCTTACTTCTTAGGAAAATGTTATAAACAACCTAATAAGAGTAAAAAAAATTCGGTTTTTTCACCAGGTACCCTTGAGGTTTCACAATATTCACCTAGTACCCTCGCGTTTTCAACAATTCACTTGGTGCCCCTGAGGTTTTGAAAAATACATGGCTTGCCCCTGCCGTTAAGTTTCCGTTACAAACTTTATTCACCATTTACCCCTCTGGTTTGTGAGAATTTAGGATTCGACGATTGCCAACATTTCCACTCGTATTTCATTTCTCTCTCCACCACAACAAAGACCAACACCACCACCCCTACCTCCCACCGCTTGCATCACCACTAAAACTACCACCCTCCACTCTTTGCTTCAGGCGCGCCCACGCCTCCAACTGGATTTCCTTCTCTCACTTTGCCTTGATATCTCTCTCTTCAATTTTTTTTGTTGATCCCAACCCCATTGAAGTGCAAATCCTAACCCCCCCCTCACCTTCCCCTCCACCCGGCCCCCACCCTCCCCCCCTCTCCTCCCCCCCTCCACCGCCCCAGCCCCCTTCCCCGCCATCACCCCCAGGGCCCCACCCTCTCCCCCCCCCCCTCCCCGTCGCGGCCCCCCCCCTCCCCCTCCCCTCCCCCGTCGCCCTCCCCCCCCCCCCCCCCCCCTCCGCCGCGCCCCCACCTCTCCCCCGGCCGCCCAAACCACCATCTCCACCATTCGAACCACCATCTCCATCATTCGAACAACCATCTCCACAATCGAGCCAACCAAGCCCGGAAATCGAGCCAACCAAGCCCGGAAATCGAGCCTCTCAAGCCCGAAATCGAGCCACCCAAGCCGGAAATCGAGCCACCCAATCCCCGTCGTTTGGTGCGAGAGAGAAACAACGGCAAGGGGGGCAAGTGAGAGAGAAACAACGGGGGCCGTGGAGAGAGAGAGAAACAACGACGAGGGGCTGCGAGAGAGAAACGCCGACGAGGGGTGGTGCGAACGTTTGGTGGTGCGAACGTCGTTCTTCTTGTTGTTGTTTTGGTGGTGCGAACGCGTGGGGGCTGAGAGAGAGAGAAACGCCGACAAGGGTTGTGCTGGAGGGGAGGGAGGGGGTTGGGCTGGAGGGGGAGGGGTGAGGAGAGGTGGTGGGGTTTGGGTGGTTAGGACATTAGGGTGGGGTGGGGTCAGGTGGTGGGGTTAGGGGTTAGGGAGAGAGATAGGTTAATTAGGGTTTAAAGTTATTAATTAGGTTTAATTAGAGTTAATTAGGATTAATTAGTATTAGTTAGGTTAGTTAGGGGTTAATTTGGTTGATTTAGCCTTAATGACTAACGGAGTTGACGGCCATTAGTCATTAAGGGTATTCTGATGATTTTTCAAAACCACAGGGGCACCAGGTGAATTGTTGATAACGCAAGGGTACCAGGTGAATATTGTGAAACCTCAGGGGTACCTGGTGAAAAACCGTTTTTTTTTTTTAAGACGGAGTATATGGAGTGCAAGTTCAGTGGGGTTACAAGCAGCGAGGCGAGGGCGGTCACTTTGGATAGCAAAGTGGTTCAAGGATCGAACGTCTTCCGTTACCTAGGATCCATTCTCCAAAAGGATGGAGAACTGGATGGAGACGTGGCTCATAGAATTAACGCGGGTTGGTTAAAGTGGAAAAGCGCCACTTGGATTCCTTTGTGATTCCGGTATTCCCCAAGCTTGAAGGGAAAGTTCTACCGTACGGCGGATTAGGCTGCTTTGTTATATGGCACCGAATGTTGGGCGGTGAAACAATGCCACGTCCATAAGATGAACGTGGCGGAGATGCGTATGTTGCGGTGGATGTGTGGCCACACAAGGAAAGA
The DNA here is from genome assembly GCA_947648045.1 of Beta corolliflora. Lineage (NCBI taxonomy): Eukaryota > Viridiplantae > Streptophyta > Magnoliopsida > Caryophyllales > Amaranthaceae > Beta > Beta corolliflora. Next base: position 19,975 of record CANSZD010004028.1, read on the forward strand.
CCGATTAAGAAATGAAGTGATCCGGGAAAAAGTTGGAGTTGCATCCATTGAAGAAAAGATGAGGGAGAATCGGTTAAGATGGTTTGGTCATGTGAAAAGGAGATCAGGTGATGCACCGGTGAGAAGAATTGAAGAGTGGAGGAGTAACCAAGTTGTAAGGGGTAGGGGAAGACCTAAGATGACTTGGATGAAGGTAATTGAAAGTGATATGAGGTTACTTGGGATTGAGGAGAGCATGACGTTGGATAGAAGTGAGTGGAGGGGCAGTATCCATGTGGAGGAAGGGGTGGGAATTTCGCATTTATTTGTTTTTCTCAATTGTGTTGGTATTAAAACCTTTTGTTGAAAACCTCTTTTAAAACTTGTTGGTGTAAACCTTGCTTTAAAAAAAAAAAAAAAAAAAACATTTTTATCACTCTTGGCGATGCCATCTCCTTTGGTGACGGTTTCAGTTGACGATTCATGTTAGCCGACCCCAAATCACTTTGGGAATAAGGCTTAGTTGTTGTTTGTTTGTAGACCAATTTTTCTTTCAAAGAAACAACTTCCTCTGCTTTTTAATAGATGCTACATTTCCCTTAAATGGAAATGTCATAATAAATGCTACATACCATAAATGGATCACTTTTCACCATAAAGATTTTAAAATACTATTAAAAAGTTGGTGGTCCCCCACTTTCTCCTTTAAAATACCCATACTTTTTCCTTAACAAATGTTTTTTTATTCAAAAAGTGGTGGTCCCCCACTTTTTCTCTCTACCTTTCTTAAAAACTCCCCCCTTTCTCTATGTAGCATCTATAAAAAACGGAGGGAGTACATATTTTGAACTTGATTTTAGAGTACCACTGCTTTTTGCCGGAAAAGTTCAAATACTCTAATGGAGCCCACTATAACTGCTTCCTTCCTTTTAAAAACCTCTCCCCCACCCCCAATTTTCCAATAGCGCTTCAAAATCCCTCCAAAACATTTTTTATTAGTGTTGTCCGACAAAAGGTAATGTCACTTTTGTAAAAAATAATAATCCGTAGTTGCTTATTTAGAAAAAGAAACAATTAGATAATGTCTTTCAAAAAGTGATACATATTACGTTATTCAAAAATATTTGTTATTTACAACTAGGTAGCACGGATACGGGTACGGGTACGGATACGGGTACGGGTACCGGGACGGAAAACGGCAAAATTAAAATTTCAAAAAACGGGTACGCCATGGATTCGGTAAAAAAAAAAATATTACTTTAAATTTTTAATAGATATAATATCTATTTAATTTATGTAAAAAATATTAAATGCATTAAATGACATATATACATGTAAAAATATAAACTAAAAAATTTAAGAAAGGTTTTGTAAAAAGAAGTTATTAAAAAAAGTCTTCTGTCCAACACCCAAAAGTATTCCTCTCTCCAAAGAAAAAAAGAAAAATGAACAAACCCGGCCGGGGCCACTGGTTCCACTCCCCCTTAGCGTCCCCACTCCTCCTTTCTCTCTCCTCTTTATAACATTAAACCTTCCCTGTCATTTTTTCTTTTACTATTTTACATCTGCTTTCCACCATTGTAATGGGCGATGAGCGAAAGTAACCGACCGAATGAGAAAGAGCGGGGAGCGAAGAAGACCGGCGACCGGCGAAATACGACCGTCGAGACATGACCGGCGAGACACGACCGGAGAGCCATGACCGGCGATGAGTTCGAATTTTCCCAAAAATCTTTAGATCTGATTTTTCCCCTTTAAAATTTCATGAATTAAGACTGGGTACGTGTCTTTACTCTCAAATACGTCCCCAATCCGTACCCATCTTCATCCCAGCCGTACCCAATTCAAGTAGCCGTACCCACCTCGTCAGATTCGTTTTGGGTACGAATCCCAGGCGAATCCGTACCGTACCCGGTACGTACCCGTACCCGGTACGGGAAACGGCCCCTGGGAGGCGTACCCAGGCATCATAGATTTACAATTGTTCCTTTATCTCTTCTAGTATTGATACACATCCAACAAACCATCCTCATCTGGGTCGCCATTAGTTTCTAAACTCGCATTTTCTTGATCGGCCAAGCAAAAGATATGATAGAAACATAACATTATAGAAAATTCCACTCACTTTGGCCTTTTTTAGATTTCTAGACTTTTAATGAAGTAAAGATGTGAGTTAGCAAGAATTGGTAGAAAAATTATGAACCGCTGACTAAACCTCAATATGCTAAAAATATACAAGCCAGATACAATCTACATAACATTTATGATCCGAAAGAAGGATCAAAAGCAAGAGCCATGAACCCAATAATCCCAATACTAGATACTCAAAAAGCAGGCTGTTCATATCTCCAATCTTGAAGCGATAGCTACATCCAACTATTGTTCACAAAAATTTAATCACTTTCCTTTTTCGTACGTTTCCCAAAGATTTACCCACTTCACTTTCCTTTTTAGATACTGAAAAAGCAGGCAGCTCATATCTCCAATCTTGAAGAAATAACTACATCCAACTATTGTTCACAAAAGTTTATTCAGTTTCCTTTTTAGTACGTTTCACAAAGATTTACCCACTTCACTTTTTCTATTTTGGGTTTGACCGTTTGAGGCCCACCACTTTCATTAGAACATCTCCTTACTTTATAATTGTTTCTCGCCTTACCCCACCTTTTTAATTTCTCTCACCAACTTTGCCCCCATTTCCTTGGTTTCGATGAAAACCAAAGTGGGTAAATTTCTATGAACGGAGGGAGTATAAAATACTAGCCCACGTAGAGCTTTCTTACTCCACAGTCCACGTCATGTGCTAGAGGCAGAAGTTGAAAGTCAAAGAAGTTACCTCACTCATGAATGCAAATAAAAGAAATCTCTATGAGCAAAAGGGAAACTTCCAAGCTATTTTTGAAGTATAGAGAAGGTAGTCAGATATAACCCCATAAAGAATGCAATGTCCAAGCTGAACGCAACACAAAAAGACAGATAGGTGGGAAGAAGTAGCATATTCACATGATCAGGAAAAATTCGAAAGAAAAACCTTATAGCATGTTGTATAGTAATCACAACACATAATACGGCAGTTTATAATTAATCACAGTGGGGTGAACTTGCTGACTGCTCAGTGGCAAGATTGACACTGATGAAGTTCCAAAGAAAACAAATACTTCAGTTGGAAAATAAATCTGATGGAAAACACAGCTCATACTTGAATGTCTTGCCAGTGGTCCTCCCTGATTGCCGGACAGGTGTGCTGTATTCCACATCTTTGGGTTTTTGACACCTTTCAGGTAATTCAGCTTCCATCTCATCAACTGGTGAACCAGGTAGAGATTCTTCTTCAGTAGACTTGGAAACTACTTTCTTTAAATTTTTGCTTCTCGTAGCAGTTGCACCAGCACCACCTTCAAAATCAGACTCCAGATGTGTTCCCTAAAACCAAAAGGTTATTAAACTTATAGTGATGCCTGCAATGACCATATATATATATGATTGAGGACGAATAAAAACCTCATATAGCTCTTTCGGAAAGTCCAATCTGGTTTCATCTGGATTTTGTTCTTTCTTCCCAACCCAACATGCATCAGAAAATACTATCTGCAAGTAAAAATTTCATAGCAATCACAGGGTGGAAGTGATAACCAAAAGGTACTAGTTAGAGCTGCTAGAAAATCATTCTTTCAAAACCAGCCTCATAATGACTCACCACATCATGCAAATCGAACAGTCTTGTCCAATTTTATTCCCCCACCCCTGCCCTTGGCAGCCTTCTTCCTTGATGACACTTTCATTTGTATCACAATGTCCAGGAAAATCATGAGATACATATGTAACAGCAGTTATGGTAAAGAAACCCTAGATCCACAAGGAAGTATATAATGCCCTTCTCTTTAACAACATCAAATTCATCAGCTATAAGAGGATTACCATAGGAGCCCATATGCATGGATACAATATGAAAATTCTCCAAATACTATGTGCACTCTTCCTAAGTCACATAAGTTTGATAAGGTAGAGGAACCATATGAATTTTTTATAAGTATCTTCATTCCATATGATTGAATAACATATCTATATATACTTCCTCCGTTTTACTATATATGCATCGTTTCCAATTTCGTGAAGTTTCATTTTAATTACATCAATAGCTTGTTTAGTAATGGGGGATCCTGTACCTCTCTTCTCTTACATGGGTCCCTCTTTTTATCTCTCTCTATCTCTAACCTCGTGACTAAGCTCTTTATTTGTGTGCCACACTCTTATATGATCTCTATTATATAAATCGACTCTTGAGGAGTTAAGTGTCCACCTAAAATACCTTAAATGCCTTTTATTTTTATTATTGTTTTAAAATTTAATGTTAATATACTATGACTATCGTACATGTTTTTTATAACTTGAAGCGAGGCATTGTGTGCATTTGAATCTATGCAATTATATTGGAACGGAGGAAGCATATTCTAACTTTATCAAGCCAAGCAATATTCTAACTTTATCAAGCCAAGCAATATTCCAACACATAGACAATAAACCGATTATTTGGTCCTTCAAGCACCCTCAAACCTAAACTTAAAAATGCAACAAATGGGAACCAAGTTACTATGATTCTGAGTTAAACCTCGTCATGAACATCTATTGCATTATCAATTACTAACCTATAATGGATTTTCTCCTCAACTTTAAAGTTGCATACTTGCATAACATGACCTCGCTGTAAAATATACTCCGCCTTCACAAAAAGTACCGAAAGTAACATATTGAAACAAATATTCTTTGTTTTAGGTGAACTTAAAAACAATTATATAGAGTAAATGATTTTAACCTGAGCAACATCTATCACAGTGGGACAAAAATTAAACAAGACAGGCAAAGAAAAGAAAACCTTACCATCGTATCAAAGCAATCTTCACACATGACATTTTTGCCACCTCTAGAAAATTGCAAAGTCAAGTAACGATTTTTCGGATATACAATCGTCCCAAACAACTTCATTCTCCCCTATTTCATCATTAAACAATCAAATAAATAAGCAAGTAAAAAACTTGTTTAGCACTAATACATTTGATAATCTGCTTAATCTCAATATTTCAGACCCAAAATTGAAGTCCACAGCAAACTGATATTCATCAAAAGACAAGGGGAAGAACACATGAGCCCCAAAATTAAGAACTACCCACAATACCAAATGAACCAAGAAAAGCAGAAATAGCAGAAGAAGAAGAAGAATACCTGGGGGAAATCAAGGTAAAGGACGGGGTTTTTGGATCCCAAATGAGTGAGTTCACCAATTTTACCCCCAGAAATAGGGGCAAGAAGGCCAGAAAATGAAAAGAGATAACGATTCTTCCTCTGGGATTTCTTGAGAATGTCTGTGCCATGGTGTTTAATCACAGTTTTCGAAGGAGTAAGAGGGGTAAACCCTTTAGCAGGAGTTTGTGAAAGAATGTTGTTAGAGTAAGCGAGTTTCTTCAGTTTCTTTCGCTCTTCTAATTCTGGGTTTGCTTCTTCCTCATCTTGATTCTTCGCCTCCTTCTTCTTCTTCTCTCTCGCCATTTTCTTCACAGTTTACGAGAAAATACTTCCTCAATTACTTACAAACAACTGGGCGGGAAGTACAAACAACTGGCTTCGTTCGTCGCTCATGAGACAAAACTCCCAGGTTTATACTTCCTTTGTTTTTTATTTTTTTTCCTTGAATAATGCAAAATAGGGTTTTAATTAGGAAATATCTTGGGAAGGGAAATTAATTCACTCGCGTCACCGTCCACATGGGACGGCACGCGAGAAAATGTTTTTTTTTTATCCCAGATAAACCGCTACTTGAAGTAGCGGTTTATTTTAAATTAAACCGCTACTTGAAGTAGCGGTTTACACACATAAACCGCTATCTCAAGTAGCGGTTTATGTATATAAACCGCTACTCAGAGTAGCGGTTTACTTGGTCAAGATCTTGCAAACACAAATCATACTCTACAATATGTAAACCGCTATTGCGAATAGCGGTTTATGAAAAAAAAAGGCCTGTCATTTCAAATTTTCCCATAACGGCCAAAATGCCAGAAACATAAAAAAAAAAAAGCTATCCAACCTGCAATTCCAACACCAAATTCCATCCAACAACACCAAGTCTATGCATACATCAATCACCAAACACCAAGTTCATCCACATTCACATTTATCCAATAATTTCTTAATTACGAAGTAAGATCAAGAAAATATGTCAATCACAAACAAAGTTTAATATTTCACATAGTGTTAACGAACTATACAAACAACAAATGAAAGTGCTAAGACCCCCTCTTCTTCTTTTGTGAAGGTCTAGATGAACTAGGTGTGGTCTCACTAGACTCGCAATGGCGTCAAGACAAGATGGAGTGGTGGCGAACGGCGTCGGTAGGTCCTCCTCGACGGGGGAGGCGAAAGCAAAGGTGCCGTGGTAGATGTATGGGCAGCGGACATAGAAGATGTAGAAGTCGAAGTATGTGCAGCAGAGGTAGGCACGCCCGTAAGATGTGGCCATGTCCGGCTCGCTAACAAAGCATCAATACACAGTCCCCTCATGGTGCTAATGTTCGTGCAAACAAGCGGCGCCCCATATCCGGAGGCAATGACTCAGGCAGCGTCTAGTACAAGTGTTGCACCTATGAGCAACATCGAGATAAAGTATGTGCTCGCATAGAAAGAAAAATACATATTATATAGTCGAATAAATAAATAAAAGTATAACTACAAATCATGGCACTTACCGAGTACTACATCTCGCAGACGCAGGCGATAATGTGTAGAAGGAGGTCGCCTCAATGGATCTGTCATGCGTAACCTCGTGATGCGACGATACCACACCATATACTCCTCAATGGCATGAGTACGACCGAGAAACGGAGTGCCCCGAACAACACGTCTCTCGCGCTCATCCCCATTGCGCTATGTAAGGGCGATGTTTGAGCGGATAATTCTTGTTCTTCGACCTCCGATCTATGCCATGAAGGGCGTGCTTGTATCACTAGGTCTTTGGACCCTCTCGCTCGAAGCCAACCGGCGCATAACTCGATCGGGACAATGAAACTCCACAATGTCGAAACAAATAAGTGGAGCCAATGTGCGCCATACATGTCGATCGGCTCGACATATAGCGGCAACAACTCTAGTCTCGCATCGGTATATGGTCGCCAAGTCATCTACAAATAAAGAATGTTGCAAATATTAGGTATGTGAGAGATGTCTACCAATGTATATAAGTTAGGCATGTGAGACTCTATGTACTGCTTCGTCCGTCGATGGTCAAGTGCATCCTTGTAGTAAGATAGCCCACTTGCTAAGTGGGACCTACCGAGGTGTACCCGAGCCAACCGAAAAGAAATACACATTAATATCCTTCGAAAAATGAAACTAAATAATGTCAACAAATGTGAGACACTCGCATATTACCGACGGCTAAGGGGTCAACCCGGAACATCTTCTGGGAGCCTAAAATAGGAACGGCATCGTCAAACCGTGGAGGTGGGTCCCGCAACCTCGAAATCGAGGTCCGCCGATGTGTATGTGCTCCCATGCCCAAAGTCGTAACAACAACACGGGTCCACCTAACTCCCGGCACGCCTCGTGATGCCCGACATAGCTGTCGATACAAGTATGCAAGGGTCGCACTACCCCAGCTATATGTCCCTGCTACGTCGAGATCTGCCAAAAGTGGAAGATAAAGCACTTGTACTGTATCTCCACTCTTGTCAGCAAAAAGAATGGACCCCATCAAGACAAGAATATAAGCCCGTGCGAATCGCTGTACTGTCACCTCATCAGCATCGTTCGGCAACAAGAAAAAATGAAGCCGAAGCCATGTCAACCTCAAAGACGAACCCTAGAGAACTTTGGCCTCGTTCTCCGGAGTGGTGGGTCATACCCCTAACAACTCGTGCACTACTGCAGCCCAATTACCCTCGCCGCTACCAATAACAGGTGGTCCGTGCACTCTGAGTCCAAGGATAACAGCGACATCTTCTAAAGTAATCGTCGCCTCCCCAACAGTCAAATGGAAGGTATGGGTCTCCTGCCTCCATCGCTCCACTAATGCCGTAAGAAGTGGTCGATCAATCTCCAAACCTCCCCCTACCAAACGATGTATGCCAAGAAAACCAGCACGCTCAACATACCGAAGAACCCTATCGTGAACCTCCCAGTCATGAGTGAGACTATGATGATGCAACCGACACGATAATACCGTGTCCGCTACTCCCCTCCAGGCATCCTCACTCCGATGCTTATCCTGGAGGGTGAGAACGCTGCGATCAGTGGGGCCGGGAAATATGGACTGCGCCATCGAGACTCCGAGGAAAAAAAAAAAAAAAAAAAGGTTAGTAACACAATGAGGACTATAATAAGAATATAAATTAATGAATTTTAATAAAAATTAGATTTACCCAGATGTTCCTTCATCATTCTTATTGGGACATCTTTGCTTATTGTGTCCCGAAACCTTACAAATGCTACATCTATATTTGCCGGGCCTATCAGCTGCATACATCTATATTTGCCGGGCCTTACAAATGTCCAACAGATATCTAGCTGCCTCGACATTAATGGAGCCAATTCGATCCATATAGTACAAAAACTTCTTCTTCTGCCTAGCATATGCAGCTTTTCCGAATAGATTCTTGATGGCAGCATTCTTATACTTAGTATTCAAGTTTGAAGCAAGATGTCGCACACAAAATCGGTGATGGGCATATGGCTCTTCCCATCCACTTTGAGGCAATCTTGTGAAGGAACACCAGACTTTATTGCCTTGTCAGCTGTTTCCCTTGCATCATCGTCCTCCTCCCTATCAGAATCCACATGCTCCTCCTCATTTCCCAAAACATCAACATCATTTCGATGTAGAGTATCAAGATGGAATGTGGATGGTATGTGGGGAGACGAAGCAGGAGAACTGAACTCATTCATGTGCTCATTGACATAATGTGGGTCTGACAACATGCTAGTAAATGATTCAAATTGCATGCTAGGAGGTCGATGCCGGTACCTCCATGCTATCCCTAAAGTCCATTGTAGGTACATAACCCACATTACTTTGGAGATTTATCTCCTTGGGAACTTGTTCAATGTACACCTCCATTGCCATGGCTGCCGTTTGTGTCACTGAAAGCCACATAGCACTTAGTGACTCGTCATCCTCTAGTGCAATTGGCACATATTTCCCCGGCATCGGATATCTCATAAACAATTTCAGTTCCACATACATACGATCACATCCAACAACGTCATATACCCTATTCAGAATCTCTTGAAACATCATACCAGAATTGATGAACAAATTTTTTTTCCTTCCACCTCTATACACAATATCAACGTCATTTTGAGATAGTTCACCATTCCAATAAAGGTATAAAGGATATTTAGGTTGTTCCATATTCTACATACAAAAAACATAATGTTAAAGTTATTCTTATTCTACACATTCAAACAATATGAACACCATTCTTCACCTATACTAGTAGCATTTGCAACCTAAACACAACAATTCATGCAAAATCAACCATCACAAAATGCTCAACACCATTTTTAACCAACCAATATAACCAATAAATCACCTTCCAATTCATGCAAAATCAACCATCACAAAATGCTAAATTATGCAAAATACTAAATTATACTAATCAAACCAAACAATTTCCATCTAACAACAGTTACAAAGCTAAAATACATAACAAATATGGCATGCTAAGCAAATTAAATTAAAAAAAAAAAACAAAAAAATTAACTCACCGGGCTAATGGACGGTTGTGCGGCGAGTTGTTGGTGGTGCGGACCGTGCGACGCAGCCGAATTGCTCGGCGTCGGTTGTGCGGTGGGCGACGTTCTTCGTGGGCGAGCTCCGATGATCGACGGTGGTGTAGCTCCGGTGATCGACGGTGGTGTTGTGTGGGTTGTGGGCGACGGTTAGTAAGAGAGAGGGGAGACAAATTTGAGAGTGAATCGTTCGAATCTGAGAAATTGGGAAAGCTAGGGTGGGATTTGGGGATTATAGTAAACCGCTACCTGAAGTAGCGGTTTCCATTAATGAACCGCTACTTGAAGTAGTGGTTTACTTTAGTCAGCACCAACCATCAACTTGGGGGTCCAGGTACCAGTAAACCGCGACTTCAAGTCGCGGTCAATTAATATTAACCGCTACTTGAGGTAGCGGTTTACTTTCTTACTTAACTACTTGAAGTAGCGGCTTATTAAAGATTAACCGCTACTTGAAGTAGCGGTTTTAATACTTAAAAAGAAAAAAAAAAACTTTCTCGCGTGCCGTCCTATGTGGACGGTACGCAGGGAATTAATTCCTTCCCAGGCATATTTACGGAATTAAAACCCTATTTTGCATTATTCAAGGAAAAAATTCTATTTAATAGTTACACTTTCCTTTTTAGACCGTTCCTTTTTTAATGGTTACACTCTTGTTTTTTCTATATAAGGTAAAATATCAATCATCATTCCCACTATTGGTTCCCCCATGTGGTCCCACAAAAGTCTCCCACATGCTAGAATTTTCTCTCTCCTATAATTTTTTATTGTTGATTTGTACTTGTTGCTGCCAACTTTTAACTTTATGCAACTTTTCTCTCCTACTTTACCCATTTTGCCTTGGTTCTAATGAAAAGCAAAGTGTAACTATTAAATAGAATAAATAGGAACGGAGGTAGTACTAGTTTATGGAGGAATTCGATGGAAAAGAAAGGAAATGAAAAAATATATTTTCCCATATTCGATAAAAAATTACAAATGATTCAATTGGAAAGGAAAGGGAGGGAGAGGAAAAAAAAACTAATAAATATCCCCTTCACTTTCCTCCCAAAATTGGAGGAATTTAGGAGGGAAGAAATAATTAATTAAATTTCTTCATATTAACCAAACATTAGAAAGTTTAATTATCTTATTTTCCTTTCTCATCTATTCTCTTCCCTTCCCTTGTTTTCCTTTCCTTTACTAAAAAAAAATACCAAACACGGTGTTAATTTCATGTATTTAACTTAAATTAATGATTTTGTTACCTTATGATGGATTCCGTCCAATTATTCGTCAAGGTGGGCCCACATATGCGTTTTTCCTCATTTCATTGGAATTTTCCTTGATACTTCTTCTTTCAAACCCATTCTTCCTTTTTCGAGAATTAATTATCAGAATTCTCTTCAAACAATCTCTAAGAACCACAATTGCAATTTTATGGGCAATTTTCTTTGCATTCAAGAAGATAACAAACGAATTTCAACCAATTTAGGTAAGATTTTTGTTTCAATTATGTACATTAGGGTTCTTAGTGAATTAGCTAGGGATTTTATAAATTGGGTTTTTTTTTTGCGAAATTAGAGTTTCTAATTTGGACTGAATTGCACCTAATTACATTATTGTTGAGCTAAAGTAAAGCTTTGATTTAGTTTTCTTTTATATAGTGCGATTTCTCCGGTACATTAAAAAGTATAATTTTGCTCCACTTATACCCAATTAAGCATCATTCCATTTGAACCGAAAACCCTAATTTTATAAAGAGCTCAATTGGAAATAATACCCCAGTTGTAAGAACCCTAATATTCAAAACTGAAACTTAAATATTACCTTGGGTTGCTAAATTGGCAAAAAACCTGACTTTGTATTGCATCGATATGTAACCTAAAACCCCTAATTCATATTTTTGAAGATTGCTTCCAAAATAATTTGATAAATTGGCCCTGTATGATAATTAGGTTATAGTGGATAGCTTATTGTATTAGTTGTTTCTATAACGATGTTTGGTAAGTAGCTAATACCTTTTTTTAGGAGAAGTAGTTAATAGCTTATTGCTAATTAATAGTGTAAAATGATCAATAAGTACATGGGCATAATTCATTATTGTACTTTTTATTGCTTATACTATGAATATGTTTGGTAAATAAATATTGGAAATAAGACTACTAATAAATAATAATTTAAACTACATCTATTAAACTCAAGATTAGTCATTATTTTAAATCTTTACATACACATATATTAGTTTTAAATTAATGTGCAAATATATAAATATTTCGTAGTTGTAGCTATATCAGTTGCATATTGCACTTAATATGTAGTGATAGTTAGGAGCATAAATGTAAATGATTCAACTAATCATCATACAAGCATAATTAAAACAGTTTTCAAGTGTCCGAGAAGAATAAAATGACTAATAAGACTAGAAAACATGTCTATTAGAACTAGTGAATCAATTATGAAGCAACACATACAAAGTTGTTGTCTAGGTTGTATAGCTGCCATTAAACTAGTGATAATATCATTTCGAACTTTTGACATCTCATTAGTGCTCTCTTGCATCAAAGTAGAATCGACATCCAGTGGTACTTGGGGAGGAATAAAATTTGGACTTTATCTACGATCATAAACGCTAGCTTGGGAACTTTTCTTACCCTGATGTAATTATGCAGTGCAAATGCAATATACATTATCCTATTCTGATATCGCGATGAATATTTAGGCAATGCTGCCAATAATATCTTCCAACTTGCCTTAAAAATATCAAAAGCCCTTCCCGAGGCCCTCTTAGATTTGCACCTCGAAATTTTGCTAGATGGTACCTTATCATAAGGTAAGCAGTTAAGTACTCATTTCTCTTTAGATACCCTATATCTGCTAACTAATATTTTCTTGACAATAAAACAACTAAAAAGTAAGCATAGATAATAAAAAAAATTGATATGCTCCCCTGGTTCCATAATATAATGCTTAATTATTTTTGCATAGTGTTCAAGATATATCTTATCATAAGGTAAGCAGTCAAGTACCCATTTCTCTTTAGATACTCTGTATCCGCTAACTAATATTTTCTTGACAATAAAACAACTAAAAAGTAAGCATAAATAATAATAAAAAATCAATATCTCCCTCTCGTCCCATAATATAGTCTTAATTATTATTTTGCACGGTCTTCAAGACATATCTTTCGACCTTCGATATCTTTAATTCTTACTGTTCCCTTTTAATCAACCTGATGTGACACAAATGACGAATTTTACTTCTTACTATTCCCTTTTTCTTTAAAAGATAGGAAAAATTGATAGGAACAGTCAATTATGGGCGTTCGCCATTTTTAATCCTAACTAAGGATTATTTCGACAAATCCCAACTATGCATCATTTTTTCGCAATTTGGTCCACGGGTTAATAACCCGCTACCAACAAGTAAAACGAATTTTCTATTATTTAATTCCAGCATTCATTTTCTCTCTCCTCTAGTGGGCATCCACCCCTCCCATCCCCCACCCTCAAAACTCTCACCCCCACCACCATCGCCACCCACACCCAAACCTGCCCCCCTTCGTCACCCCCCTCCCTAACCTCAAACGTGCTACCCCTCCCCGTAGGCCTACCACCACTAAGCAGCAACATAAACCCCCCATCTCCGCCACCCTTTTCGCCTACCCTCAACACACTCTCTTCTCTCCTGTAAAAAAGACTTTGAACTACCTGCCTGAGCTACAGATAATTTTTTAAGGATTGCTAGTCCATCCCCACGTTGAGATGTAAAAAACATAAATCAACATTAGTACTACTAATACTACATTACCCCACCTTAAACAAATACATTGGGGCACCAACGTATCAATCTTCATATCTCTCAAGAAGACCAAACTTCGATTCAAGAATACTTGTATTCAAGAGCAAGAAGCATCAGAACCCCAAAAACAGCAGCAGCAACGACACCCCAAAGCCAATACTTATCTGAATTTTTCTTTTTGAGTATAGCTTTTGACAGAGTACCTCGGGATTTTATCGGTTTCCTGTGTTTGAGAGTGTTCTCCGGTCGCACTTTAGATTTAGAAGCAGCTGGAGTTTCAACAGCATCTTCTACCTCATCAGATCTCTCAGGTTCATCGGTCTCTGATTTCTCTGTTGGCTCGTCTTCGTTGGATGGTTGTACAGTTTTCTTGGGTTGGTGTTTGGGCAAATTTCGTGGGTGTTTGGGTTAGTGTTTTGGCGAATTTCATGTGTGGTGGTGGTTATGGCGGTGGTTAAGGTAGAACGATGGCACATGAAGGGGAGGGAGAAGGGGAGGCAGAGGGGTGGCATGGCAGGGAGGAGGGAGGAGAGAGAAAAAAGGAAAATCTGTTTTAATAAAAATAACCTGTTGAATAGGTAACCAAATACGGGATCATTTTCATAAAACATACCCCAAAGTTGGGATGCAAATAATAATCGCTTAGTTGGGATTGAAAATGGCGAAACGCCCATACTTAGGACTCTTTTTATCAATTTTTCCTAAAAGATAAGGCGAAACATTGATGGACTACAAAGGAGAACATTACTTATTGGCAAAATTTGGTTACTCAATTTCTAAAAGAAATATTTTCCAATTGCCAATTGGTAAATTAACTAAGATCAGACGTGAAATTACCACATTTTCTCAATTACCTAATGAGCAATTTCATGAGTGTTGGGAAAGATATATGGATCTTTTGTATAGTTGTCCACGCCATAAAGTCCCTAAATGGCAACAAGTGCAAAGTTTTAATTTTGGTTTAGATGAGTGTAATAAACAAATGATTGATGCTACTTATGGTGGTACCTTTTTCATAAAGACTCCTAATGAAGCATGGAGATTATTTGAACATTTGAGTGATAATTCTTTACAACATGTCAATTCTTCACGTATAGGAACTTATAGATCGCCAGGAAGTAAGGGTGGGATATATGAAAATTCTCATTCTTCTTATTTGTCAAGCAGAGTATAACTTCTCACTAAAAAGATGGATCAAATATTGGCTATTAATAGCATGAATATGCAAACCTCTACTTCTCATGATGTATGTTCAATATGTGCAAATCCTACTCATTTGTCTCACAATTGCCATGCTTTTATTCTGAAGTATCACAGGAACAAGTTAATACATCACAAGGATATCCTCCAAACGGCAATCCAGGATGGAGGAACCATCCTAATTTTTTATGGAAGCAGCAAATGGTAGACATGCAACAAGAGCAATGACTTAACCAAATGGTTCAATCTAGTATGAATGTTCCTCGTGGTTTCCAAGCTCAAAGGTATGATTCTTAAACTACACAACATGCCAATGGAAATTCCGACTTAGATAAAGTTATATCTCCACTTGGAAAGTTTACTACCACTATGCAAAAACATGGACTCTAAAATTCAAAGTATACAAAAGAAAATGCATGTTGTTGATTCTCACACCCCTTGAATCACAAATTGGTTAGTTAATTAGCTAATGCAATTAGTAAGAGGGATGATGGTAAACTTCCTAGTCATTATGTTGAGAATCCTAAATGAACATGTGAATGCAGCTATGACTCTTACGAATGGTAAAGATGTCGATAACTTACTGCCGGAAAAGAAGAAGCATGATAAATATGATGGATTCAGTACTTGGAAGAATAAAACTGAAAAAGAAAGTGTGGATTTCCCCTCCCCGAATATTTCTAATTCTCCTAATCCCATCCCTTATGAGACCTAAGTTATGTATTCTCAAGCTCTAGAGTTACCATCTAATTTTAAGAAAGATAAGAGAATGGATGATATTTTAGAAATTTTTAAACAATTTAATATTAATATTCCATTGTTAGAAGCTATTAAGCAAGTCCCTGCTTATGCTATGTTTAATTTCTTACAAATATGTGTAGTTATAAAAGGAAATCTAAGATTTATGTGCCAAAGAAAGTTAGTTTACATGGTCAAGTTAGTTCAATTTTGCAATATAATACGCCACAAAAGTTTAAGGATCCAGGTATTACCACTATTTCTTGTTCTATTGGTGATTATAAATTTGACAATACGCTCTTAGATTTGGGTTCCAGTGTTAACTTAATTACATATTTTGTTTATGAGAAATTAGGATTAGGTGATCTACAACATGCAAATATGACATTGCAACTAGCTGATAGGTCATTTACAGTGCCACGGGGAAGAATTAATGATGTGTTATATAGTTAAGGTAGACAATGGTTTCTTCCTAAGAACAACAACCCCTGTTATTCCGGGTCATCCTTTCTTGTCTACTGCAGACGCAACTATTAATCGTAGGACTGGAGATATGGACGTTTCGATTCTAAACATGAGAATTAAGCCTAATGTTTTTAAAACATCATTCCTCTCTTCTAGTGAAGATGAATCTACTTGTTTTGTTGTTCATATATTTGATAATTTTAAAACTGAACCACCATTTTCTTCTAAAATTTTTCATGAATTGTTGTCTACTAAGCAAGCTTATGCGGGGATGTATATGGGATTAATTCTAAGTGTCATGCACTTGATGAGGAAGCTTATCAATTGGTAATGTAAATGCTAGTAAAATGACGCTTTTTGGAACTAATTTGTTAGACCCAGGTTGATTCGGTCACTACTAGAATAAGTCTGGTTGTAGACGCGTAAACTCAACGTTAACTGGGAGGCAACCTAGCTCTTTACTTGTGTTATTTTTTTTTCATGTAGGATTTCAAGTAGTTTTCAGTTCCTTAATTATACATATTTGGCTATTAGGAGTTTGTTTTGTTTTGCAGGAACATGTGAGGACACAACATAATATAAGTGTGGGGGGGGGGGGGGGGGGAGCCATCATGGGTCCGGAGTATAGAACACAACATATGGACATTTTTGCATATTCCAACAATGCTTCCACACTCAACAGACATAAATCCACCAGGTTGTGTTGTTCCTTACTCCCCTTTTCTTTTGTTATTCTCATATATTGAGGGTAATGTCATCTTTTAAGTGTGGGGGAGAAGATGCACTTATTTATGATTTGCTATATGTACTGAAAATGTGGGAAACTTTAAAAATTATGGCTTTTTTAGAGCACATGCTATAGAATTTATGGATGTATTTGATCATGCTATGATGTTATAGATGTGAATTACAGGTTTAAATTTTATGACATAATTGCCCTTTTGTCATATTTATGGGGATATGATGCCTAATTTTTTTTTCAAAATTTTGTTCTTATATATGCAACTACGTGTCTATAAGAGTATATTATGCTTCGTTCATTATCACCTCTTAAAAGAGTTATTGCTTAATGAGAAATATTAGTAATGGGCTCTAAATTAACAATTTTTTTCTTAAATTATGTTTTCTTGCATATCAAAAAAAAGTTATTAAATATATGAATGTGATTGTTGTAACCTAAAAATAAAGGGTTAGTATTGAGACACGTGGACCAATCAGGAACGTCCACGTGTCCCAGAGAGGGAAGGAAAGTTGGGCAGCTTTCTAAGGGGTTGTCCTTTATAAAAAGATAAAAGCCCACTTTAGGCCTGAAAAGAATAAATCAGAGCCCAATTCCCAAAAAACGGCTGCATATGATTGGGCCGATGTTCGGCTCCCAATCATTCGCCACGTGTCACAATCTCGATTGCCTAGCCGGTCGGGTGCCCTTATTTTAGGGTGACCTCAAATTGCAGCTTTCAGATCCCAAACACTATAAATAGTCACCATAAAATCAGGTGAAAAAAAGGCTCATTGAACAGTGTGCCAT
This sequence comes from Beta corolliflora, assembly GCA_947648045.1. Classification (NCBI taxonomy): domain Eukaryota; kingdom Viridiplantae; phylum Streptophyta; class Magnoliopsida; order Caryophyllales; family Amaranthaceae; genus Beta; species Beta corolliflora. The sequence continues at coordinate 37,442 of CANSZD010004028.1, forward strand.
TACTCTGCTAAAATATTCTCCCTCACTTTCTCTCTCTATCTCTACTCTCTTTTTCCATACCTGATAACTGACTTAAGCTTCGGAGGGGGAACCACCACCTAAACCTCCCGGGTTGGTTCCTTTTTCTGCAGGTCCGGGAACGGAGCTCAGGTTCGGAGTGCAGAATTCAGGAATCGTTGCACAAGTCTCCAAAGAAGAACATCTTGAAGGATTAAAGTTGCTTGTCGGGCAAGTAGACTAAACATTTGGCGCCGTCTGTGGGGAGACACAATGATGACTGATTGTCACTCGTCCAATGTGGCTAGAAACCGCAGTTTTCAAATCCGAGTAGAAGATACAGTAGATGATGAGCGATCACCCAGAGGGAGAGACAGACCTCCGTCCATTATCCATGTCCCTGGTCAAAGTCAAGTACCTGTCATCCAGGAAAATCTTGAATTTCTAGTGATCTTTGCTCATCGAAAAATGTTTTGAATGACTTACAGACCAAGATGGCGGTAGTTGTCCCAGAACATATCAAAAACAATATCTTTGTTGTTCCAAGTAAACCCGTAACTCTTGTCAACAATCCAGCCCCTCATCGAGGACGCTCTCAAGAGAATCGTGCAGGTCCTAGTCGACCTGCTCGTCAAGAAGCCTCTAGAAGGACAGCTAGAGGAAAACAGCTAGAGGATAATGAACAGCGAAGCAAGATGGACTGGAATCTGGTGGTCAGGACCCAGGATAATGTTCGTCCAAATGGACATAGGATGGAAACAGACGCCGGGGAATACTGGAAGCACAAGTAAAGCCGCCGCTACAACGGTTGGCCTCGGGGTCTACACCGTACTTAAGAGATCCCCCTTTGAGGATACCTTCCAGAATAGAAGGAAAAAGTCTGGGTCCTTATCTTCTTCGTCCAAGGCAAGAGAGGACAGTGGTGCAGCCGATGGTTTATCGGCGTGCAACCCCAACCAACACCTCATCTAATCTCGTGTTGAAGGAGTATCTTAAGGAGTTTATACCCATTGAGGGACAGCTGGGAGCCCTCCGGATCAACTGGCCAACCCCTTTCTCGGCCAAGATCATGGAGGCGCACCCCTTCCCAAAGGTTAAACTCCCTACCATAGAGCCGTTTGATGGAACAAATGATGCAGATGATCATGCTTCCGCATATAAGCATCAGATATGCGTCAAAGCAGTAGATGATGCTACTTAGTGCAAGAATTTCTCGTCTACTCTAAAGGGAGTAGCTTAGAAGTGGTTTAACAATCTTCCCCCTAATTCAGTCAACAATTTCACTGAACTTAGTTATCTATTCACCAGTCACTTTGTAGCCAATCGATAAGAACAAAAGACAAGTATGCATTTGGGCAAGGTCATCCAAGGACCAAAAGAAGCCCTTCGAAGTTTAGTTAAGAGATTTAATCTAGAAGCTTTGCATATTCAAGACCTTAATGCTGGTGTGGCCTTTGACGCCTTCATTAGAGGACTACGGCCAGGAAGTTTTAAGTTTGATCTTGTTAAGAAGAAAATCACCACTCTTACAGAAGCCTTGAAGGAGGCGGAAGCATTCATACATGCCACTGAAGTATGTGCTGAGGCTAATCACCCTGAGTCCAAGAAGCCTGAAGATGTGGTTCAGGCAAAAAAGAACAACCCTAAGAAGACTGAGACTTGGGTAATAACCTCCACAACTACTTCGTCCAAGCGAGGAAAGAGAAAAGAATCTGAATCTCCAGTTGATCCCATAGAATTTAGCAAAGACCAATACTCCATTCTTATGGAGATAAAGGATCAATATGAGCTTAAGGCTCCAGCTGAGATGAAGACTCCTTACAGAAACAGAGACAAGAGCAAGTATTGTCATTTCCACAAGGACTGTGGTCATGAGACAAATGAATGTAAGCACCTCAAGAGGGCCTTGGAGGATTTAGCTCGTCGAGGGAAGATGAATTCATACTTGCCCCAAAGGGGAAGAAAGTTTCAAAAGAAGGATGATCGTCAAAACAAGAAGAAAGGAAGTGAAAACACTGATGAAGATGTGGTCTTAGTCATCTCAGGTGGGTTTGCAGCTGGAGGACCAGCCAATCGGGGGCACAAAAATTATCTTCGGGAACTCGGTCAAATATTGCTAACTGATCAGACGAAGGCCGAGCCTTTCCCAAAGGTGGTGGTCCGTGAGCAAGACCGAGGGAAGCTGAGGACTCCTCATGATGACCCCTTGGTTGTGGAAATGAAGATAGCAAACCTAAGAGTAAGAAGAATTTTGATAGACATTGGAAGTTCGACGGATATCATCAGTGCAGATTGCTTGTCCAGGTTAAAGTTTGATGGGAAGAACCTAGTTCCTGTCCACCACCTTATCATTGGGTTTGGGGGAGGAATTATCCATCCTACGGGGACGGTTACTTTGCCAGTCCGAGTAGGAGAGAAAGATGTCTCCCGGACTTTGTTCATTAAGTTTCTGGTCGTTAGAGACTTAACCGCCTACAATGTTATTCTCGGACGACCAACTCTGAATCAAGTTAAAGCAGTGATACTTACTCACCTTATGTTCATGAAGTTTGAGTGTGATGGAGGACAGATTAGAACCTTATATGGAGATCAACAGGCGGCCAGAGAGTGTTATCTAACTACTTTGAAACCATCGTCTTGGAAAGTAGAGAAGCGGGACCAGACGAAGGTTGCTGGCGAAGGGAAAATGGCCGAAATTGTGAAAGACCAGACAGCCTCGTTGATAATGACCATTGAGAGTCCTCAGACGCAGGTTGCTCCCTCAAGGAGAACGTCCGAAATCCTTCCCAACAAGAAAAGAAAGTATGTGTCCATCAAAGAAGAACCCCCTCGTCTGAAGAGGTGATGGCCATCATGGGTTTGGCACTTGAGCGTCCAGAGCCTGTTGAGGTCCCAGAGGACATATGTTTAGATGATGCTCGTCCAGAAAGAACCCTGAAGATCAGATCTTCTCTTACCCCTGAGTTGAGGGGAATTTTGATAAATTTACTCAAAGAATTTCAAGATGTGTTTGCCTATAGTGTTGAAAAGATGCCTGGAATTGATACAGAGATAGCCGTCCACCGGCTGAGTGTTGACCCAAGTCTGAAACCAGTTCGTCAGAAGAAAAGACATCTAGGGCCGGCCAGAAATCAGGCGGTGGACAAAGAAGTACAGAGATTGTTGGAAGCTCGATTCATAAGAGAAACTAATTATCCAGAATGGATAGCCAACGTGGTCATGGTGCCAAAACCCAATGGCACATGGAGGATGTGTATGGATTACACTGATCTTAACAAGGCTTGTCCTAAGGATAGTTTTCCTTTGCCGAAGTTGGATCGGCTGGTTGATTCCACGGCTGGCCATGCTTTGTTGAGCTTCATGGACGCCTATTCCGGGTTCCATCAATTTCCCATGTGGCCAGAGGACCAAGACAAGACGTCCTTCAATACTGAGAAGGGATTGTATGGCTGGCTGATGATGCCTTTTGGCCTGAGGAATGCACAGGCCACATTCCAAAGATTGATCAATACAGTCTTCCAGCCACAATTGGGAAGGAACATGGAGGCTTACATAGATGATATGATAGTAAAGAGTCAGCAAGAAAAAGACCATGTTGGAGATCTACGGGAGACCTTTGAGACTCTCAGGATGTACAAGCTAAAGACGAACCCCAAAAAATGTGTTTTTGGAGTTTTGGCCGGGAAGTTCTTGGGATTCCTATTAGATCAGCGGGGAATAGAAGCAAATCCTGACAAGATTCAAGCCATCCTGGACATGAAGTCCCGGTCTAAGATCAAGGAAGTGCAGCGTCTGACTGGCTGCCTGGCGGCTCTTGGACGCTTCCTCTATAAGTCGGGTGATAAGTGTCATCATTTTTTCGCTATAATCAAGAAGAAAGCTAAGTTTGAATGCACAGTTGAAGCTGAGCAAGCGCTTCAGTAAGTCAAAGATCACCTTCGTTAGTTGCCTAGGTTGGTCAGTCCAGCCGAGGGGGAAAAGTTGTTTGTATACTTAGCTGTATCTCCTCAGGCTGTGAGTGCTGTCCTACTGGCCGAGAGAGAGTCAGTGCAAATACCAATATACTTTGTGAGTCACGTGCTCAAAGACGCAGAATGTAGATACACCCCGGTCGAGAAGTTTGGATTGGCACTAGTAATGGCCAGCCAGAATTTGAGACCTTATTTTTTTGGCCCATAGTATACTAGTATATACTGACCAACCATTGAAACAAGTTTTGCAAAAAATGGAGGCTGCTGGACGAATGCTGAAGTGGGTCGTCGAGTTAAACATGTTTGACATAACCTTTGAGCCAAGGAAGGCAATCAAAGGTCAGGCCTTATCAGATTTTATAGTTGAGCTTACTCGGCCAACTATAGATCAAATAGCTGATCCGGCTGATGGTAGGAAGCACTGGACGCTCATGGTAGATGGATCGTCAACCGCCAATGGATGTGGGGCAGAATCATTTGTCGGTCTCGTAAGGGGATAAGTTTGAATATGCATTAAGATTCCAGTTCCAGACGTCCAACAATGAAGCTGAGTATGAGGCCCTACTGGCTGGGATTAAGATGTGCAAAGCGGCTGGGGCATTAGAGATCGAGGCCAAATCAGACGCTCTCTTAGTCGTCAACTAAGTCAATGGAGATTATGAATGCAAGGAAGCATCAATGAGCAAATATATGCGTCTGATCAAGGATGAGATTGAGCCTTTAAAATGCTTTGTTCTAGACCAATTACCAAGGTCAAAAAATCATCAGGTTGATGCTCTCTCAAAGCTGGCTAGCTTAGCTTATAGTGATGTACCAAGGACAGTGTTTTGGGAAGTCAAGCCCAAGAAGAGTATCAATCAAGAAGAAGTCTTGTTTCTTAGTCGAGGAACGGTATGGATGGAACCTATCATAAACTTCAAGAAGACATGCCAATTACCTTCAGACCTTGTAGAGGCCAAGTATGTCAAGGCCAGAGACAAGTGGTTTGAGTTATGGGATGAAACCCTGCACAATAAATCATTCAATCGTCCTCTTCTGAAGTGTATTACTAGGGAGGATGGACTGGAAGTGCTGAAGGAACCCATGAAGGAGCTTGTGCATCTCACATTGGGGGAAGAGCCTTAGGAGAGAAGGCCTTGAGAACTGGGTACTATTGGCCTACCTTAAAAGAATACGCTCTTACTTATGCAAAGAAATGTGATAGCTGCCAGAAGCATGGAAACTTGCATCAGAAGCCGTCCAATTATCTCACTCCCATTTTGTTCCCACTTCCCTTTGCCAAATGGGGCATGAACATTCTAGGACCCTTCCCTGTGGCCGCTAGACAAAAGAAGTTTGTAATTGTGGTTGTGGACTACTTTACCAAGTGGGTAGAAGCAGAGGCAATGTGAGGCATAACTACAAATGACGTCAAGAGCTTTATTTGGAAGAATATCATAAACCGGTTCGGCATGCCGCAATCAATCGTCTTTGACAATGGTCCACAATTTGAAACGCCAAAGCTGAAAGATTAGTTGGCAGAAAGAGATATCAAAGCTCATTTTGCTGCAGTAGCCCACCCACAAGCCAATGGGCAAGTAGAGTCAAACGACATAAAAAGGAAGCTGCACTATGCCAAGGGACTATGGGTTGAAGAAGTACAACCGGTATTATGGTCAATTAGAACCACGGCTAAGAACTCTACAGGCGAGACACCTTTCATGTTAGTCTATGGAACTTAGGCTGTCTTGCCCATTGAGATTGAAGAACCCACCCTAAGAGTCATGCTGTACATAGAAGAGGCCAATCGGCCCGCCTCGCGCACCTGCCTTGGACCCGGCTACCGAGTTAAGGGGCAATGCACTTTTGAGAATGCAATTGTACAAGCTGCAAATGACTCGGGATGTTAACAAGAGAGTCGCGAGACGACCACTGAAAGTAGGGGATTTTGTTATGAGAAAGATGAAAGTCGTAGGAAGAGCTAAAGAACTAGGTAAATTGACAGCAAATTAGGAAAGTCATTATCTGATTGTCCAAGAAGTAAGGAGTGGAACCTTTCGTCTCTAAGATATGGATGGACAACCAATAAAGCGCACTTGGAATTCAGACACTCTGAAGAAATACCACATCTGACCTAGATCCAATATGCAACAATCCTACTAGTCTGTAATCACAAAAAGTGCCACGGCACAAAAAGAGAATTAGAAATGTATACATGTACCTTGGTAGTTTGCCAAGCAAAATTCATATAATACAATTTCTACTTTCTCCCAATATTCGTCATTGTTTCTTTATTTTACTTAAGTAATTCACTTTAGGGTATTTTTTTACCGCTAGTTAACCTAGTGGTCTTAAAGTGACATTAACTGAGCTAAAAATTAAAGAAATCAATAATGTCCAAAAAAGAATGAATCATCCTAGCAAGGGATAATCATTCTTCAGATGCACATTGCTTCCTAAAGGAGGCCGGCCAAAAAGTAATGAACCTCATGGAAGGTAGATTACACACATGGTCCGCCGATTGTAATATTCTCTAGTAAGGGAAACATTATGGTCTCCTAAAGGAAGCCGGCTAGAAATAAGCCCACCTTAGTAAAGGTGTCTTACTTTCGAATGGAAGGTCAACCAAGTAGTAAAAGCCCTAGTAAGGGAAACACTACTACAAGACGAACACTACTTCCTAAAGGAAGCCGACCATGAAATGGTAAGCTCATAATAAACAACAATCATATCCCACAAAGTTGGCAAGTGTATATATATCCAAAAACCAAACTTTCTAAGCTCGTCCAAGATGAGAGTCATTCAGATGTTCGGCCTATGGTGGCCATTCTCCTTCTTGGAACACAGCTCGTCCGAAATGTCAGGACGAGCTCAGTCCTAAGAAGGGGGTGGGGGAATAACCAAGCCATAAACCTTCTAAGACACTCATTTAGGACGAGTTCCATTTGACTTAGACATTTATTAAAAAAAATTCGATGGCCGTCCAGGAATTAGGGATGAGTTCCATTTGAATTTGGGGCATCTGTTTAAAGTTTCGTAATCGTCCAAGAATCTTAGGACGAGCTCATTATAACTTGGGCAAAATAGTTTGAAGTTCACTAATCGTCCAGATTCTAGGACGAGTCCCATTTGAACTTGTGCATTTTTGTTCAAAAAATTCAATAATCATCCTAGGACGAGTTCCTGGTTGAACTTAGGCATATTTGTTTAAAGTTCAAAGATCGTCCAGACAGTAGGACGAGTTCGTTAATCAACCAGTTTTAAGACGAGCTCTCTTTAACTTAGCATATTTCAGCAAGTTTTTTGATGGTTAGTCCAAAAACACACATTGTTAGATGAACTAAGTTGGACGAAAGCCGCTTCCAGAACAAGAAATTTTTTCATTGATACTTGTTCAAAAGTTTACAAACTAAATCTAAACAAGAGAAGACCAAGCTACAGAGATGGCAATCAGCCAAGATACAACCAACAAACACTAGCCTAAGACTAGGTATTCTTGGCCGACAAGAGGATCTTCGGGGAGTCTTTGGCCGTCTTCAGGAGACTCTTCCTCATTTTCCTCCTCGTCTTCAGAAGAATCAACGAAGGTAGGGGAGTGCGACCCGGTAATTTGGGTCCTGTGCACGTCTTCCCCGAAAGATCGAGACGGCGCAAAGCGGCCGACGTCCTCAGGCTCGACCAGCATCTCGAAAGCCTTCAAGGCCCCCTTGGAAGTTTCGACTACATTGACCAGTGCCTCCTTTGCATCATTGAAGGATTGGTCCGCCTCTGCCTTCAGATGTTCATTGTCCTCGCTTAGTGTGAGGTTCTCCTTCTAGAGCTTGGCAGCAGCCAAGATGGCAGTGTTCCTCCCTTCCTTCAGCTCGGCAAATATGGTGTCCATGGCCAACTTCCACTCGTCTTTTTCCTTCAGCAGATCATTGATTTTGACGAGGTACCGCTGGTTACTGGCCTCCATGTCTGCCATGCGTTTTTCCCAGGATTCCCGGGATTGACGATGAAAAGTCTCCATCATCTGACAATCATACATGGCCTTGTCCCCGGCCTCTGTAGCTTTGTGGATGAGCTGCTTATTTTCTCTTCTAAGCTCCCTCGCCCAATCTTTAGTAATCATGCTGTAAGCAAACAACTGTAACAACGAAGAGCAAACACAAGTCAGTAGACGAGTGGAAAAAGATGAAAACATTACAAATATCAAATTAAAACAAAGAAAGAGATTTACCTCAAGAACAAGTTGAGACATGTAGCCAAAATGCCTAGACGATGCACCCCTGAGGCCCTCAATGTAGGACTCAGGGTAGCATTTGAAAAGCTCCTGCTTGAGCCTTTCCCTCTCTACCTTAGACAATTTAACAAATGCTTGAGAGGATTCGTCATCTGAGTCAGCGGCATGAACAACTGGCTCTACAGAAGGGCCTTTGTCCTTATCTGAAAAGATGGATGGGTCAGTTCTCTTGACGGGAAGAGCGACTGCAAGTTTGTTGGACGGACTCATCGAACGTCTCCCAACTCGCAGCGTCCGAACTACATTTGATTAGTTGACTCACCCGAAGATAAGGACGCTGATCTGTATGATGGTGGCATCTGAGCCACCAACTGAGCGACCGGCCCGCTGAAGGCCGATCCTTCCTTGTCAGCTGCGTCCAGCTGAATCTCCGTAACGCCAGCCATTTCAGGCAAGTTCTTAGGTTGATCAGTCGCGTCCGACTGATTAACAAGGAGGAGGGTGGAGATGAGTCCCTCCTCTCCCATAGAGGGAGCAACGATTGACGAGTCGTCCACCTTCAAGGACTTACCCACTGGAAGTGGGTGAGACTTGTCCCCCGTCCTTTGACTGATAGGGGTTGCCTTATAAACGGACGACCGTTCACTTTTCTTCTTGGCTGTAAAGCCTTTGGATTTTTTGGGTGGGGGTTGAACCCCAGCTGTAGTTGGCCTCTTCTTGGACGCGGCTGGTTTCCCAGCCAACGTCTTTGATGTTCATTCTTCTGCAAAAAGAAAGAAATACACAAGTCAGAAAAACGATCGTCCAAAAACAATGATGTCAAAATTATAAATCTGGACGCACCCTACTTGCTGAAGGAAGCCGGCCAAATTGAAATCTGGACGCACCCTACTTGCTAAAGGAAGTCGACCAAATTGGCCATTACCTTCTAGACGAAGACCATTTGTTGAAGGAAGCCGGCTAAGTACAACCGTCTTCCTTCTACGATGAACCCTCGTCCAATAATTATTACAAGACCTTGGACAATGGTCGCCCAATAAAGAAGGCCTTCGTCCAGGAAGAATCTCAGATGATGGATGAAGACCATTCGCTGAAGGAAACCGGCCAAGTGCAGCCGCCCTCCTTCAACGAAGGGTCCTCGTCCAAAAAACATTATAGATGAAGAACGTCCATTTTTCAGACATTCTCCTTCTATGAAGGATCCTCGTCTAAACAAATTTGGGCATCTGATATACCTAGAAGGACGACCTGGACTAGCCGCTTTCCTTCTAGGATAGACCCACGTCCAAACACTTTAGGATGGACGGTAAAAAAAAAAAAATATGTATTTGAAGTTACCAAGGTATCAACCCTTTTCTCGAGCTCTGATTTGGAAAACTCCTTTCAAAGGTTTTCACTAAACTTAGACATGCTTATGTCTCCCGTCCAAGATTTCCTTAGAAGTGCTATGGCTGCTTCTGCAAAGAAAAGGCAAAAGGGTTAGTAAGACGCATATATTGGACAATACATCTTACTTAGAGTTTTGATGCTATACCTCTATCTTCGGCCAACCACAAGCCAACGACAACCAAGAAGTTTTCGTCATAAAACATTTCCTTAAAAGGAATCCAGTTAGAAGTCCCCTTAATGGTTGGACGATTTGGCTTAGAATACTCAGCTATCTTTAAGTATTCTACCACTTCATCGTCAGATCTATCTTCCAGATCTAAGTGTTTGTCGTTGCCCGACTATGATAGCGATAGTACCTGGCAACGTCTTCACTTGGAGCCCGGACGAAGATAAAATCGGCCTTCCATTCGTGCATCTTTGAGGGTTTATCCCAAGCAGTGATAAACCCGGATCGATTGCAAACGCTGAACCAAGCCCCCTCCCCTATTTTGGGAACTTTAGATACATAGTGTATCTGGGTGAAGGCTGGTAAAGAAGGGGTTAGGCCACGCAATTCGCAGACGGCTATAAAAGTAAGAATATTATTCCAGACATTTGGCACCAGCTGGTTATGGCCGATGTTGTAATGCCTTAGCACTTGGTCGACAAATCTGTGAAGAGGAAATCTCAACCCGACGTCCAAGGCCAGCTTATAAACGACAAAGTGACCCTGGGGAGCGCTCAAAATTGTGGCCTCCTCGTCTGGAATCACAAACTAATAGCCCGGCATGGGCATAACCGAGGACAAGTGGTTGGGGTAAGGGCCAACTTTCTCTAACCACTTACGGTTGGCTAATATAAAACCAGGGTCAGACAGGGGACCTAGGCGTCTCCTAATTTCGGACGAGGTAGTAGAGGGCTCGTCAGATTCTTCAGAGGAGCTAGACTCACCCTCATTATTATCTTGGTCAGCATCTTCCATCTCAATATCCCTTCCAGACGGGCTAGCCTCTGGGTTTATTTGTTCGAAATTCTCCTCCCTGCTGTTACCAGGGGAAGAAGGCTCTGCCGCTGGCCGAGCACTCTAAGATTCCCTTATTTCTTCTGGAACCCGTCTAGTAGACTCCTCCATTTCAGAGCTGGAGGTGGGGAGTAATACTCTTCGTCTTAGACATGCCGTTTGCTTGACGCGCGCCAGATTACTCTGCATAGGTAAAAACTGGGTCGTCTGACTTTGTCGACCAAAACCATAAAAATGATATACATGATCGGCCAGAATAGGCCCAACCCTTGAATGTGCCGAAGAAGAAAAACTATCGGTTCTAGCGTCAAGGCAAACTGTTGAACGACCGGGATTATTTGACGAAGAGGAGGAATTCATTTTATTGATTTTTTAAGAAAAAATAAAGAATAAGGAGAACAAGGAAGAAAGAGGGAAATACCTAACGAGCGCTTGGACATTCGGGGAAGAAAACAAAGTCTGGACGAGCACACACTCTCTCTAGAAAATCAGAAAAGTTACAGAGTCTCTCTCTCTAGAAAAAATCTCTCAAGGTGTGAAATGATTTCAGAAAGGACAAAATTTAACAATTTTGAATAATGGGATCTAAATTTACAATTTCTTTCTTAAATTATGTTTTCTTGCATATCAAAAAAAAGTTATTAAAGATATGAATGTGATTGTTGTAACCTAAAAATAAAGGGTTAGTATTAAGACACGTGGACTAATCAGGAACGTCCACGTGTCCCAGATAGGGAAGGAAAGTTGGGCAGCTTTCTAAGGGGTTTTCCTTTTTAAAAAAGATAAAAGCCCACTTTTGGCCTGAAAAGAATAAATCAGAGCCCAAAACCCAAAAAATGGCTGCATATGATTGGCTGATGTTCAGCTCCCAATCATTGCCTGCTACGTGTTTAAATCTGATTGCCTAGCCAATTAGGTGCCCTTATTTTAGGGTGACCTCAAATGGCAGCTTTCAGCTCCCAAACACTATAAATAGTCACCATATAATCAAGTAAAAAGAAGGCTCATTGAACAGTGTGCCATTACTCTACCACTAGTAGAATAATTGCTTATTGCTGCGGTGATATTGCTGCGGTTTTACCCATACGCAGCAATATATCACGTAAAAAGAAAAGGCAAAATATAAAATAACCATATTGCTGCGGTTTCTACTAAAAACCGCAGCAATATGGTTTCAACGGGAAAGTTTTGAAAAAAAATTGACTTTTTGACCATACATATTGCTGCGGTTTTTAGTAGAAACCGCAGCAATATATTAAAATAATATTTAAAAAATAATATTTTAATATATTGCTGCGGTTTTTAAAAAAAACCGCAGCAATATCCCCATTTATTTCATATAAGAGGCGCTAGGGTTTGGGGGACACGCATTTCAGCCGTTTTTCTCCTTTCTCTCTCCTCCTTCAAATCTCCCTCTTCATCCTCATTTCGTCGTTCTTCTTCACCCTTCTCAGCCCGTCGGCCTTTCTATTCCCGTCGTCCGTTCAATTCGCCGCATCGAAGGGGAGAGAGAGAGGAGTTCGAAAGTTTCATTTGATATGGTTTTGTTCAATTTTTGTACCGTTTAGGGCTGGAAGTTTTTCGCTTTCGGGGCTTTCTTGGTGCGTTTGCCGGCGAAATTATTGTGCTTCTAGCGAAGCTTTTGACATTCTGGTAAGCTCATCACATTTCTTTTTCGTTTTTTGTTCTTGCTTCGATTTTCCGGTGAGTCTTGACTGTTTTTTCTTTGAATTTCTGGCGAGTTGTTCTCGAAATTCGTGCGGACTTGTGAAACCTCCATCTCACCGGCCATGGGACGCGTGAAACTCCAGATTTCGAAGATCTCAACATCGGTGATTGAAGGAGATTGAAAGAAAGGCGTTTGCCGAAGAATTTCGGTCGCCTTTGCCAAGTTCCGGTGAATTTCGCTAGCCTTCGCCGCCCTTCACCGCCGCAGTTGATGATTTTTTTTTTGTTTTTATTTATTTTTTATTTAGGTTTTTTTTTGTTACGAGTTTTTTCTGAGTATGATGCGTTTGTTTGATGGCGTGTGTTAATCGTTGCAATTGCCGGCGTGTATGGATGAGCTTTGATATCGAATTTTTTTTTTCATCAATATGATGTTAGGGTTTTGTTCTTCGTTTATTTTTGTTTTATAATCTCTTATTCTTTTTGTATATGTTGGATTTTGTGTATCTGATATGTGTTTTAGTGTTTGTATAAGAATTCTTTGTCACTACTTCTAATTTGTAGTGTTTTATTTTTTGTACATCTTTTTTCTTTCAAATTTGATGACCAAAGGAAAAAAAAAAATTTTTTTTTTCACCTATACCACTACCTATTGCTGTGGTTTTCGTAAACAACCGCAACAATAGGCTTCATTTTTTATTAAAAAAAATACATATTGCTGCGGTTTGTGTCAGGAACCGCAGCAATATGTTGTACTTTTTTAATAAAAAATAAACCTATTGCTGCGGTTTTGGGTAGGAACCGCAGCAATAGCTTAGCCTATTGCTGCGGTCAAAAACCGCAGCAATAGGTTAATTACCTATTGCTGCGCCCTTAATTGCTGCGCGGCCAAAACCGCCGCAATAGGCTGCTTAATGACCGCAGCAATAAACATTTATTCTACTAGTGTACTAAAATATTCTCTCTCACTTTCTCTCTCTATCTCTACTCTCTTTTTCCAAACCTAATAATTGACTTAAGCTTCGGAGGGGGAACCACCATCCAAACCTCTCGGGTTGGTTCCTTTTTCTGCAGGTTCGGGAACGGAGCTCATGTTTGGAGTGCGACTCGAGAATCATTGCACAAGTCTCCAAAGAAGAACATCTTGAAGGATTGAAGTTGCTTGTCGGACAAGTATACTAAACAGTGATGACTTTAATTTTTGCAACCTATTAAATATACCTTAATAAAGCTTTTTCATTGGCTTAGATGCTGGGTATGGAGGAAGAATTTTGTACTTTAATCTACCTAATTAGTACCTATACTTTTCTTGGTGATCTTTCACTGCTCTTGGTTACTAAAAAATTACTTGACTTAAAAAAAAAACAGAGAGAATCACGGTTCAAAAAAAAAAACAAATGGACTAGTAATCCAAATTATATCAAGTTGTGAGAAATGTGAACCATTGAAAAACAAAGAGTGAAAAATGTCTTGTATTTCCAAAATAGAAATCGAAAAAAAGCATATAAAAAGCTTCAAAAGCAATGCAAACAACAAAGTATCGAGTACTCCTTTGAGATCATTGGGTGGCAAGTGCAATGTCACATGAAAAGACGATCCTTGTACGGGTACTAAGCTCCTCTTATACGGAAAAGTATGTGGGAATCAACAGAAACAATAATTATGTCCGACTAAAGTACCTCGTATTTGAACGTCAATACACTTGCACATGAGCACCTAGATTACTTATAAGATTAAACTAATTTATTGTAAAGGTTGCTTGATAATGAAAGTTCAATATCATTCATAGCTTGCTAATCTAATAAAAATTATTTTTATGACTAACACTTAATTTCTTTTTAAAACAAAACCGTTTTAGACTATTGCTAAATTCTCATTAGTTTGATTTCTTCTTTGAGGGATGGTGGAGTGATACGATGCCAATTGGTCTCGAGTGATATTAGGTGTTACTTTGATATTTTCTTTGCTCCAAGACTAGCAAAGTTGAAGTGTAGGGGAGTTGATAAATGTGAATTATTATATATTATAGCCTTTTCATTTCCTCTTACTAGCTTCTTATCTAGCATTATAAACTATAAGTTGTGGGTCTTAATAGTTTTCATAGGTTATCTAGTAATTATCTTAATATGATCATTAATTAGTTTGACCTATGCTATATTTTGTACTAGTAATAATATATCTAATGTTGGCAGGTACATTATAATTTTAGGGTCAAAAGAAAGGAAAAATGGTCTTGAGTAAATAAATAGGTTAAACCTATGTCAACAAATATTTGCCAAATGAGTAGAGGAAATTTGGATTTCCTATTAACCACTCACGTCAATTGGAATAAGGTGGGCCAAACCCAATGTAAACAAAAGAACAAGACTACACGCAAAGCAATTCAAGAAAAAAGAAGAAGAAGAAAACCCTATTGATATAAGTTAAATGTTTGTTAAGGCAAAATTCCAACTAAAACCAAGACATTAACTGTTTCATTTGACTTTTGCAAGGATATTTTTTTAGAGACAACTTATATTGAACTGGTTTCTTACAAAGTGACAGATAATATCGAATAAAATAAAAAAAAAGTTAAGTGCACCGTTCTCAAGTTCCAAGTCATTCAAGTAGAGAGAGTGACATCTAAGTTTAGGCTTTCTTCTAGTCGAATTCTAGATTATTCTCCCGTTTTTGTCCTCAAGTTCCCGCAACTATCTTCCCCGTCAAGGCTAGAGCTAGAAAACATAGCATCAAGAACATGAAAACACAATAATACATAGTCATATCAATATGTCATCTATTGTGGTAACCACCATAACATGACCAAGTACGCCATCTTCTTCTAGTATGGGCAATCTATCAACAAAAATGCCTCAAATGAGCTCTGACGATATCATTGAATTGATCATCATACAAGTCAAAAGGAAATCAAATTGCTGGAATGGCACGCAGGACAATTTATCATGTAGATGAAGTAGAAAAACTGACAGCACAAGAAATACATAAAACCTAATGACTGTATAACTTCATTGTGGTTTCGATATATAACAAAGACTAATAGAGAAATTGTCAAAGCTTTTCCTCAATAATACGAAAAGACGATCACATTGTAATTTCTTCAAAGTAGACAATAACAGAAAATTTTCACAGGCACCAGAATACAGAAGAATACATCCAGGTAATTTACATTACTAACAATAATTCACTCAAATTCAAATTTCACTGAACGTACTTTGCTTAGAATTCGTATCCGAACTGATCAAACACTAAAAATAACAAGAAATATATAATCAAATAATCAAACTAACCGAAAGAAAATCTGATTTATTAGCCTTATTCAAACACTCCATTCAATCAAAAAAGTGCCAAAATAGAACCAAAATTCAAATGTGAGCTCAAAATTCGCAAGAATAGCTTAAAATTCACAGCAATTAAGATTATTTTGAGAGGAGAGAGAGAGAGACACGTACGAGTACGAGAGTAGCAGAGAAATCGATAGAAGAGCAGAGCTAGGGTTTGACATGTGAGGAGAAACTTCATAGATAGAAGAGCTTTAACGTAGTTACCTCTAGCATCTTCTGCAGAAAACGCAGTACATGAAGTTAGAAAGGATGAGTTTGTACAGCTACCACAAATTTCGAGAAAAAAATCGGTTTATTCAAATTTCAATAACCCTTCTTATGACTATCTTTACTATTTTAATTAGGAACAGTGATGCGGATTAATAAAGAGGATCAGATTTTGTAGCTACCTGTTGCAGAGCGGCAGCAAGTTTGAGCAGTTCATCCGCCTCTGAAAAATTCATGAACCAATGGCCTAGAGGGTGATCTTTGGTATAACAGCACAAATTCAGGATTTTATTTCTTCTTTAATGCGCTTCACAGAGGAAGGAGTACTATATTTTTGTTCCAGTAGCCTTCATTGCAAGCAATCCAAAAATCATAAATACAGGCCACAATTAGAGCATAAAAGAAAGCTTCCTTAATCTCAAAGATCCTTCTGTCAAATATCGATGCACACCAAGTGAGGACCAGAGCATCTAACAACACTCTGCATCCAACTCATGATTATCACACTAATTGACAAAAAACTGCCATAAGCAATCATTTATTGAATACATGAAATAAGCTAAAGCCGACCAATTGAAAGAATTTGTAAGCTATTTATCAAAGAACTAAAGAAGTAATAACAAAACCACAAGCAGACTGCAAGACTCATGATTAGACATATCTAGTTTAATTATGTTTTGGTTTCTTAAAGGTATTTTAGTATAAGAGAACGAAGAGACTATTTAAGAGCAAAATATAACAAGTAATAGAGTATTACACTAGTGGAAAAAAAGGCAAGGGCTGCGATACAAGGGCTGCGGTTATCTTAAAACCGCAGCCCTTCATACTAAAG
This sequence comes from Beta corolliflora, assembly GCA_947648045.1. NCBI lineage: Eukaryota > Viridiplantae > Streptophyta > Magnoliopsida > Caryophyllales > Amaranthaceae > Beta > Beta corolliflora. Next base: position 54,051 of record CANSZD010004028.1, read on the forward strand.
GGCTGCGGTTAGCCCAAAACCGCAGCCCTTCACACTAAAGGGCTGCGGTTTTGGGCTAACCGCACCCCCTCTGGGCCTAATTAATCCTCACGTTTATTCTCCCGGGCCCCTGCAGCCCCCCATTTACTCACCCCTCTCCTCATTCTCTCTCTATCGCGTGGTCACGCAAACCCTACCCCTCTTCTTCTCCCCCCCACCCCCGTTTCTTTCTCTTCGCCTGGCGCGCTACCTCCCCTTCAGTTCGCCGGTGCTCCACCTCCCCTCGGCGCTCGCCGTGCTGCTCTCTCACTCTTTCTCCTTCGTTCGATGCTGTTTTCTCTCTCTTTCCTCATTGCCGTTGAACAAGAGAACTGCGCACAAACAAGGTTTCTCTCTCTTTTTTTTTGTTTTGATTAAGATTATTGTGTAGATATGTAAAGTATGAATGATATCTCTGCAAAATCTACGAAGAAAAATACCTAATTTCGAAGTGTAAAAATGGCGAAACCTCGAGTTTCAATGGAGGTCGGAAACGATGGAGTTGCTCTTATCACTCTTTCAAATCCTCCTGTTAATTCCTTGGCGATTCCGAGTTTGTTTCTCATTTTTCGTAATAAAATTTCGTTTAATTTTCAATTTCAAATGCGAATTACACTTTTTTTCTTTCGTTTTTTTTTTGGTATTAATTGATGGATTGAAAGAGTTATATGATGAAGCTTTGAATATAAATGATGTTAAAGCTATCATTATCACCGGTAAGTTGGAAATCATTTGATATTGTGAATTGTAAATTTTCAATTTGTAAAATTGTTATGTAGTAACCGATTTGATTTTGCGATTTAAGTGAATTATCAAGTAGCCGCTCGAATTATGTAGTATGAGTATATTGATTTACCTCAAAATGAGGATGAAGGAAGCTTTTGACTCTCCTAGGGTTTGAGATTTTAGATTTGGACAGTGGGCCTTTTATGTAATGGTGTTATCTTGTCAATCTTTTCATATTTTGTGGTGTGTTGATTATACATACCCCATCCCTTACTTTATTGTTGATGGCTAAGCTTTGTGTTAAAGCAATTTCATTATTTCTCCCGTCTTAGATGGCTATAAGCGCTATGAAAATTTTGTTTTTCTCACTTGTTTTAGGCAAACCGATTTGATTTTGGTAGCATTGTGGTGATTGTAAGCGATTGCTAAGAATTCTTCTTTCTTGGATTGTGGTTTAGTGAATGTGCATGGTTTATTTAATGATTCCTTGTTAATGACATGTTCTTATACTCGTTGTCAATTTTGGTGCCGCAGATGGTTGAGCTTATGGCGAAGGCAGCGATGCATCCCTTTGTGTTGGGCTTAGATGAACTCTCAAATTAATGATTGTATCTTGTCAACTTACATGCAAAGTGCACTAATAACTCATATTCTCTCGCTTAAGTAGGATCTTTTTGGTTGATGAATTAATGACACCCACACAAATTCCTTGACTTTCTTACAAATGAAATATCTACTTCGCTTGCCCGTTCTTTTTCGTGGGGTTCTCTCGTAATGATTCTTGCTTCGCTTGCTCGCCTTAGAGTTTTGGTTCAACAGTAAAACTCGACTATCTTCTTTGAATTTTTAGTGTGTTTAATATTTCTGCTAAAGCTTGTCTATATCTATTATTGAATCCAATGGTTTGGTACACTCAATTACCGGCTATAACATTATTTACACAATCTCTTAGACACCGTAACGTTGTGCCACTTTTTACTTGTAAATAAGTTGGCTTCCAACCTTTTGCTTCCCGATATCGGGCATCACATCTCGCTTGCATTTCTCGATGCCGTTTCATTGATAAACTAACACAACCGGTTTTTGTGGACCATTGCGGAGAACTCACCGATACCGCACACCTCTTGCCAACCCTCCCCGCACACCCCCCCCCGCGCCCCCCCAGCCCCGCACACCCAGGAATATACCGGTAAATGAACATCGCATAAAGCATGGACACGTAAACATATGAGTATTTAGTAAGGGGTCTAAGGAATAGGATCAGTGAGCATCTATAAGATATCAAAAACATACTTTTTAATCCCTGGGCCGATATTATAGAATACAATTTAGGTTAATTAGATATTAATCCTTGTCTAGACTATATTAGCTTATTCGATTCTCAATACGAGTTTATACATTGATTTATATTGCACGATATGTTGATAATGGATATATCTTTCTTACGTGGAAAGTTCATTTGTTAATAGCATGATACATGGTTATAATGCTTTTCAAAGTGCGTTGCGATGCGAGTATACCATGGCTAATATTATTATTGGAGATGGTGTGAAGAAACAAAGTTAGAATTCTTTTTCCGATTATGTTTTAGAAATTAGAACCCCTTTATCCGAAGTCGATTGTTCGAGGATGAACCTTATTTATCCCCCTTTTCCCCTTAGTTGAAGATGATTGTTCGAGGAATTAGTATGGGCATCGGAGCCCCTTTGGGATCATGGTGCCGGTTTTATTGAATTGTTTTGACCTTGATTTTTGCTTCATGCATAAAGTTGGTGAATATTAGTTAGTTATTGATTTTTGTGGGATTTCTTGGCCTAATATGCATCAAAGTGGTTATTTTAGGACTTTAATTGCTTGATCCATGGATAATGAAGTGGTTATAGCTTGATATTTGTGTGATTTATTCGCCTAATAAGCAATTAAGTGAATGTTTTCATGGGTTTTTTGTCCATTGATTCATGCAAAAACATGGTGGTATAATGTAATTGTATGCATTTAGTGTCATCAAATATAATTTGACAAACTATTATAATCATCTAAGTTTGTTGATTCATTTTTAACTACATTCGGGGATAAGAAGAGAACATTTTAGGCTATTTTCGACCATTATGAACCTTTTAACACATTTAGGATCATATAATGTAATTTGGCCATATATTTGGCAATAATAATTAGTTTACAAACAATTAGGCTTATATAACATCATTTATTTGTTTCTAAGTACATTTTGAGTAATTAAAGGCCGTTTTAGGACATTTTTGATTATATAGGAAAAAATTTTACGCATTTAGGGTCATGTAATATAATTTGATTATACATTTGATAATAATAGTTAGTTTACAAACTATAAGAGTCATTTAACTTTATTTTTTATTATTTATTATTTATGATTAGGTTTACTTGCTTTGGATGTATGTTAGGATCATATAATGTATGTATGGTAGTTGAACTTAGATGTAATCATTTTATACCAAAAAATCAATATAAGAATCACTAAAAGAAAATCTCGACTAGTAATAATTTGGTGGTTGTCGTTGTCAATGGTGAGAATCATGTTATAGCCTTAAAGGTCCTAATAGCTACTTTGGTGGTGGAGAAAGAGGATAATCTAAGGATGCCAGTTCCTCTTGCTCCATATCCTACACCTCCAAGCACCTTTCACTCCACCACCCCGCGTAACCCCACCCCACCCGGCGCCCCAGCTACCCCCCGTCGCCCCGCTACACCCCCTAGCACCCCAAAGACCCCCTCGCTTCCCCTCCCCGCCCCACCCCCCAAGACTCCTCGCCAAGACTTCGCCGCCCTAAACCAAAGATCCCCCCGCTAGCCCCCGCGCTAGCCCCCGCCCCAACCGCCCCGCTACCCCCATGCCGCCCGCTACACCCCTAGCAAGACCCAAAGACCCCCTCGCTTCCCCCCCTCGCCCCACTCCCCCCAAGCACCCCGCCGCCCCCCCCCGCAACCCCCCGCTAGCCATTTGTTTAGCCATTTGTAAGCCGCCATGTACTTACAACATCAACAAATTGAAAGTTGTTCTTGTGGAGCGGGTCCGTCCGCTCTCGCTTTGTAGTACTTGCATAGATATAGTTTCAACTCCAAATTATAGCGGTTTTGGTTTTATTTGCCGAGTTCTATCATCTCTAGAAAAGTTGCTTTTGAGGGATTCGAATGCCGATCTTGGTGGAGTTGTTGTAATGTCTTCATGGCCGTTCTTTGGTCAAGTTATTTTTTGATGGTTGTGATCTTGCTATGGTTGGATCTTGCTCATATATTGCACTTCGAACATTCGAGGGCAACCTCGAACCAATGTAATTTAGTTATTATTTTCTCTATATTCGTGTAAAAAACATAATTTGTAATTAAAAATGATACATATATATATATATATAATCGTTTGGGAACATTTAGGACAAAAAAATTCAAAAAAAAAAAAATTTTTTTTATTTTTTTGAGTCACAAGGGCGCGGTTTTGGAAAAACCGCAGCCCTTAGTGGGTTAAGGGCTAAAACCGCATGCCTCTTAACTCACCAAGGGCCGCGATTTTGGCCCTTAACCGCAGCCTCTTAACCCACTAAGGGCAGCGGTTTTTCGAAAACCGCAGCTCTTAACGCGCTAAGGCTGCGGCAAAAACCGCAAACTCTTCCTAAATGTCAAGGGCCGCTAGTCTAATGGCCGCGGCCAAAAACGCAGCCCTTGGGCCCTTTGACCGTTGCCCTTGGGCTTTTTTCCTCTAGTGTTAAGTCATTACCAAGCAATAGCGTGTTAGGTTCAAATCAATTAGGGGAAAGAACCAGTTAAAGAGTGTCTAAGAAGCAATTCCCATCAAGTCTATCTCGAGACGTCCAAAATTGACAGGAGGATGAGCAAGTGGGCTATTACCCTTAGTAGCTACAACATCATATATCAACCGAGGACGGCGATAAAATCACATGCGTTAGCGCATTTTGTGGTCGACTTCACCCCACGACTAGAAGGGCTCTGCGCAAAGCGAAGTAAGTATGCTAGACGTTAATACGGCTAATACTAAATAAGTGTTGCATGTAGATGGATCTTCGAACTTTTGAGGAGCCTGGATTAGGTATATTGTCAAGTCGCCACAAGAGGACATCATTTTTTTTGATAGGTAAGTGAGACTAATATTTTTCAAACTTCCAACACCAAAAGCAACCTAACTTTCCTCGATCGAGCAAGGAACATAACAAGCAACACTACTTACAGAGATTCAATCCACATTTTATCACTAACACTAATCTTCTTTGGTATATACCCTATACTTCTATAATTCACTATGCTTTTAATTTGCTTTACAAGATATTCTATACTATGTACCTTCCCAAGCCAAATCGCCTCATTTCTAGCATGCCGCATATAGTATACCATTGCTTTAATAGCCGCCGCCCGCACCGATCTCTTAAATTTTGATCCCCTTCTTCTCCCGACTAACCGGTCAATTATTCTCTCGCATGCTCATAGTATGATTTGTCAACCCACACCAATGTTTGATTTGCTCAAAACACATTTTGTTGAAATGACATTCAAAGAAAAGGTGGTTGTGATCCTCAAAGATATTCCCCACATAAAGGACAAAGATCATCCTCACACACACCATATCTATGCAATCCGACCTGGGTCCGCAACCTTCCTCGCACAAGCCCAACCAACAACAAAATTGGTGCTTAGGAACACCACTTCTACTCCGGATGACAAAACACCAGGGAATTTTTTCATGTTCCCCGTTAACTTTTGATACACCTCTGAATGGAATAAACTCGCATTTGATGTATCTCGCCCGCAGAGTAATGCACTTTCATCTTTTCCTAGACCCGGCATATTTGACGCCGTACCAACTATTAGTGCTCTTAGGCACATGTTCCCACCAAATATCCCGTTTAATGTACACATCACACACCCACTTCACCCAAAGATTATCAATCTTTTTCTCAACCGCCCACACATACTTTCCCTGTGGCCGCAATATTCCATAAATGTATATTCCTCACCCCCTAAGCCTCCAAAGATTCTTAGGTGTGCACACCTTCGACCACTTCGACATACCAACCCTTGCTACTAGAGTACTCCCCCGACCATAAAAAGGCCCCGCAAACCCTCTCAATCTCATGGACCACCCCCGGGTAGAACAAAGACTCCGAGCCTAGTATGAATGAATACTAATCAACACAGCACTGATTAGTTGTAGTCTACCAAAGAAAAGAAATATTTCGGTGCTCCAAAGTCTAATTTTTGCCACCATTTTTTCAAGTAAACTTTCACAATCAGCCAAACATTGATTCTCCCGAGCAAATTGGCACACCCAAGTATTTAAAAGGGACCCGACCTCTAACAAAGCCAGGCTTGTTCAAAGCCCTCTCGAATATCATCCTCCCTCATACCACTATAATAAATTGCATTTTCGCTCATTAGCTTGAGACCCGAAGTCTCGGAAAACAATTTAAAACCTCCGAGAATCAAGTGAATGGATGTGAACTCCCTTCGCAAAGATAAGAGTAGATCATCAAGCAAAACAAAGATGAGTTAGTCGCATCGAGGCACATTTTGGGTGAAACTTGAAATTAGCTTGCTCACTAACTTTCTTCAAAAATCCTTGACAAGTACTCCATACATACTACAAATAAAAAGAGGAGACAAGGGATCTCCTTGTCTAATACCTCTTTTAGAAGGAAATATCCATGCATAACCCCATTTATCATCAAGGAAAACTTAGGGGAAGTAACACATGTCATAATGTATCCAATAAATATGTCGAAAAACCCAAACTCTCTAACATTTCCTTCAAAAAACCCCAATCTATTGTGTCATATGCTTTCCTCATGTCAATTTTTAGCATACAACCAAGGTCTTAGTCTTAGCTCGCCATAAAATCTCACAAGATCCCCGACAAATCATAATGTTGTGCATAATATATCTACTATGCACAAATGCTCCCCGATTCTCCATGATAATGTCGAGCAAAACATCTCTCAATCTATCGGATAGGACTTTTGTAATGTATTTATAAATGACATTACAACAAGCTAGGGTCTATAATCCCCCACATTGTTAGGGCAAAGCACTTTAGGAATGAGTGTAATAGTGGTGGAGTTTACCTCATTCAAGAATCTACCATGAGTAAAGAAATCCATCACAAGCCTACCACCACATCACCTCCCACAATGTGCCAACAATCCTTAAAAACCGACTCCCAAAGTTATCGAGCCCTCGGAGCCTTGTCTCCGGGAATCGACCACAATGCATTCTTCACCTCCTCCTCACTCACCGGCTTCAAAAGATGCTCACAATGCCGAGTAGTAATCAAGGGACCTCTACGCACAATGCTCCTTCTAACACTTCTTCTTTCATTCCCGCTTGTCCCTAACATGCCGGTAGTAATCTAGGAAGGCCTCGAGTCACTTGATCCGGTTGATCTACCCAATCACCAAAGACCATTATGAATGCCAAACACCGCATTCCACACTTGCCTTTTCTTGATGCTTCGATGAAAAAGCTTGGAATTACTATCCCCTTCCTTCAGCCATGCACATTTAGCTTTCTATCTAAGAAAATCCATGTATGCATCATGAGCAATTTTATGTTCTCTAGCAAAGATTACTCTCCTCGTCTTCTTAAGTCAAGATTCTCCGGATGCTAATGAAGTTGTTTTCGACAACTTTTCAACACTTGTGAAGCCCGAATCTCCTTAGCTTGCATATCGAGTAGCCCTCCTTATTCAAATTCGCCTTAAAACTATTTTCAAACTTTTCAACTTCTCGCACCACTTTAAACATGGGAGTGCCATTGATATTCACATTCCAACTTCTAGCCACCAAATCATCAAAATTTTCAAAAGATTTCCACATTGGAAAATACGTGAATGGTTTTTTTCCAAGTTCGGGAGCGAGGATGTGAGATCGTGGATCATAGGACTATGATCAAAATCCCCCTCGGGAGGAATTTTGTTTCAAAGTGTAAGAGTACATCTCCACCCACTCGTAATTGCACATGACTCGTCAATTTTTGAAAAAAATTCTATCACCCTCACCCCCGCTTGTTATTCCATGTATAAAAGCATCTTGTTGCTTTCATATCTTCCATATTACACCGTTCAACACACTCTTTGAACTTCCCGAATCCATTACTTCTCACAAGTGCCCCCATTCTCGTCTTCAATGTGAAGAACACAATCAAGTCTCCCATCCACACCCAAGCAACATTATCCTTCTTCAAATGCTTTAAATCATACCATAATTGTTTCCTACTAACAACATCATTAAAAGCATACACAAAAGTTCCATAGAGCTCCCCACCACCATTCCTAGGCCTTATGAGACAATGGATGAGCCGACTAGTGCATTTAATAATACACACTGAAAAAAATTAGGATTCCACAAGAACACAATCCTCCCTCCTTTATGACAATGGGAATTGGAGGTGACCTCGAGGTAAAGGTTTCCCATAATACCGACCTTTACCCTAGTCTCCAAGAGGTCGACTCACCCAACCGAGTAGTTTTGGATGAAATTCCTAACTACTCTTTGCTTAGCTAGACTGTTCAAGCCCCTTACATTCCAAAGGATAAAACCTTACTCATTAGGCAAAGGAGGGTGTCACCCCTCCCCAACCTCGTATCAATAATTTCACAAATAATGTTTCCAACCGTGACTCGATCCTCCTCTCGCTAAAATCCGGAACACATTGCTAGTACTCACCTCGCCAGCCTTTGTGGGGACTTCCCGGCTGAATTATGCACCAAACGAAATCCATTTTTGTCCACTCCGAGGCTCTTGGCCGCTTACTTGGACCGAGCACATCAGATCACTGTTTCTTTCGTCTCCAAGCCTTCCTACCTTTCACCTTCCTACAATTCTCAAGCAAAGATGCCCAAATAACTCGCAAACATCACAATTTTCATGTTTCCAATCATAAATCACATCCAATTGAACCACTTCATTTCTCTCATTCATGAAAGAAATTTGATATGGAAACACCTTACTAACACCGGCCTCCACCAAAATTCTAGCAAAATTCAAACTCTCCCCCTTTTATGCGTTGCTTGCTCCGCCTTTATCGGGCTTCCTAATTTGACCAAACAATTTTAAAAAGGCTTCGCTCACCCAAGACTTAATGTCTAATTTGTGCAATTGAATCCATATAAGGACAATATCCAAAACCTCCTTTGTGAGATCCATATTCGGTGACTAGGCCTTGATGATCAAGGGTTTTTTTATCAAAAAATTGCGATCCACCCATCAAAATCTTGTCTCTATTCTCCATGGATTTGAATCTCACAATGAAAACTCCTTTGTTTACACTAGCTACCTTATCAACTCCCATATTCCTCCAAATCCTCCTAATAAACCCTTCCATGACATAAATGGGTGGATCGGCCCCTAACACATAGCAAATTATTAATGAATTCCGTAAATCCACTTCCTCCCGTATATCCTCAACATCTATCTTAACACAATTCACTTCATTATTCATACGAATTTCATCAACATTATTCAATCGCACAAGTGAAATTCTGATATTATCATTTTCATTATGATTCATCACCGGATGTTCGGAACTCACATTCAAATTACTACGAGCAACACTTCTATTTGCGTAATTGTGTTTACCAAGAGTAATTTGCAATACAGGGGTCAAACCTCCATGATTCGCCTCATTTTCCTTAATCGCGCCATCCACTCCGAAAATCGACTTCGAACCATTGATTGTTGTAATTCACGTAATGATGATCTAGGTGATAAGTGTTCACCAATTTCCTCTAAATTCTCCTCTTTAGAACTTTCGAATTCCATCGCCCGAACACTTAGAATTTCATCCGTAGTACGAGTTTTCTTCGCCTAAGATGACGAAGGACCATTTCGCCGAGAATTGAGAGGTTTTGGAATCGACTTTAGCTCGAGTTTTCCTAGCCATGGCAACCACTACACATGCTAATGAGCACCGAGAAAAAACTCTCAAGGGGACATCATTGCCCGAGCCATTAGCCGTGATTTTAAAGCAACAAACAACGAGGCGTAATACGAAGCATCGATAGCAGGATCGACATCGGCCAAGGATTTGAAGGCGATAGACATCGAAGTATATAGCTACTCACTACTAATAGTCAGTCAAATTAAAGAAGAGTTCGCTACCACAGACTCCAAAATGACGGCATACCTCGAAGTAGTCCACTCAAAGGTAAAGAGTTTTTCAAGTTTTGACATCCATCAAATCCCCAGGGGACCAAAATACGCAGTGCATGCATTAGCCAATATTGGCTCAGCCATGAGGACGCTCGGGCATTATAAACATACCTATAACACACTTGGCGACGCCGGCAATCGATCGGTCAAAAAACGAAGTCGACGTTAACGAAATCTCGCAACACCTATTAGCCGGATGACATCAATTATCTCATACCTCAAAGACGACGTACTCCCGAAAGACAAGATAGAAGTCAGAAAGGTATGCTTTAAATCATCTATGTATGTTTTGATTGACAACGTCTTGTTTTGAAAGTCAACTGCAAGACCATATCTACGATGCCTTGACGACGACGAATGTAGACAAGTGCTACAAGAAATGCATCACTAGGTTGCGGCAACCATTCGGGGGACATAGCCTATCTAATCGAACATCGAGGATGGGTTATTATTGGCCGACGTTACGTCATGATGCGGTGAATATGTCAAGAAATGCGACACTTGCCAACGACATGCCGCTATGTCCCACAAACCCACAGAGAAGTTACACCCAACCATCACTCCATGGCCCTTCATGAGATAGGGAATGGACATCGTTGAAAAATTACCCTCGCAAGACCGGGCAAAAAGTATTCATGTCCGGCTTTAATAAACTACTTCTCAAAATGGATTGAGGGCGATTCATTTACCCTGTGTACGCGACAAAGAAGTTATTGCTTTTATATGGCGAAACATAATATGCAGGTTTGGCGCTTCGTCGAAATAATCCGCGACAACGGCTCACAATTCATCGTTGCACCCACACGTAGCTTCTGGGCAAAGTGGAACATACAATTAAATACGGTGACACCAAGGTATCCGCGCACCAATGCACAAAGCAAATCAAGTAACAAGTCAATTATAAAAGTCATTAAGAGATGTTTAAAAGCAACCAAAGGTAAATGGGCATAATGTAACGACGCCTAAGACGGCGATGGGGGAAGACACCATTCTCCTTAGTGTACGGGCCGCGGCGCTCCCGACTCCTGGAAGTGCAAATCCCGACGGTGAAGATACGGGTTGTTCAAGCCATAGAGAAAAGAAGAGGAATTAAGCCATGATCTCGACTCCAGTGAAGAATTAAGAGAAGCGACTTTAGTACGCATGCCGTCACAATGAGTATAGTAGCACTCGGCCAACAAGAACGTCAAGGCAAAAACATCAAGGTGGGTGACTGGGTACTTAGAGAAGTATTTAAAAACACTAAAGAACTCAATGCGTGTAAGTTACCACCAAAGCATGGGAGGGACCCTATCAAATACACAAAGTGGTAGGAAACGGCCCCTACAGGCTGCGTACAAAGGATGGTAAGCATGTTCCACGGAGTTGGAACGCTGTCCTTTTAAAGCTCTATGATTTTTAAACATATTACGTAGACAACCAAAAGGACGCCGATACAGGTAAGTAGTTAAGAATTTAAGTTGCTTCATTTCATTTTGTTTTCAACATAATTTTTTTGCTTTTTTAATGAATATATTTACCAACTACATCCTACTGACTTGAGCGTTGAGGGCCGTTGGCTTCGCTAACGGCCATCTCACCTTCTTTGTGAAGACAAGTGACTGGAAAGCGGCGTTTTAAAGGTCGTATTGAACAACAAGTCATCTAGCCGTGACGCTCCGCATGTATCATTCAAGGACATCAACTTGGACGCCGATTCACCCATCCCGACGACGTCAATTACAATACAACGCAACGCAACAACACAACGTGGAAGACGTCGCAACATTTCACATATAAATGTTCAATAAGTGACTAACTGGGAGAGGTGATATGAATTTCCATTGCAGTTAGAACAAACAATGACATAACACAAAAGGTACCTACACATACATACTTACACCACACATACACATGTGACATACATACACTTGTACAACGAATACATATACATGAACGCAACAAGCCATATCATATTGATGAAAGTGATCATAAAACGACAGTTAAAAGTACCAAAGCAAACACAATACCTAAAGTTAAGTTTTACACCAAAACAAACATTGTTCAAACTTGGTGACACAACACCCAAAAACCATAATCCAAGACAAATATTGTTTTAACAAAGGCCACATCACCTTAAAATGTTCAAAGAGGGAATTAAAAGCTAATTCGCTTTTGTCATATCATCGACGCCATCCACAAAGGGCGACACGGCGATACGTGACTTACCGCATGGATGCCGTCGGAAACAGTCCTCGGGGTGCCGAAAACTTCCGTAAATTTCTTCGACGTCGCCCTCCGGGGTCCACGACTCCGTCTGACCCTCCATGTATTGTTTCATCTGCCTTGCCTTAGTCTTCCAGGTGTAAAGACTGGCATCGTCGACAAGTTCCTCCTACAACGCCAACATCTTGGAATTCATCTCGCGCCCGCGCCTCCGATGCTTCCTTTAGTGTCGCCATCTCTCGTCGCTCGCGCGCGGAAGCCTCCTTCGCCTTTACCACCTCCCGTGACCTCCTTCGCATTATTTTCCGCGGCGGTAATGCGCGCTATAGACCTCTCCGCTTGTCTCACGTTGTCTTATATATAGAAGATAAGGATAACACCTAGCCGTTATCTTTCTTCTCTCCTTATTTATCATATATATTATCGGATGTAATCCTTGTAATCATATCCTTTTGATCTCGTAATCTTCTCATTTAGTCACCATATTATCTTGTATATCTTTACTTAGTTAGCTTCCTCTCGTACAACTATATATAGTCTTGTTCATTATCGCAATATAATTAAGAAACTATTATCACATCTTTTATATGGTATCAAAGCCTTGATTTTTTTCCCCCAACCCCACGCTGCAACTACACGGTTCTTCCTAACCCACCCATGGCCGACGCTACTATCCCCAATACTCATGAGCCATCCACTCTCTTTGTACTTGTCAACTTTACCAACCGTATTAAACTCACCTCTCAAAACTATCTTTCATGGAAGACTCAAGTGCACTCCATCCTCTTTGGCTATGACCTCCTCAAGTATGTTGATGGAACTAACCCCTCCCCACCCGCCACTCTCACCACGCATTCCAAGACATCACCCAACCCCGTTCACCTCGCATGGCAACGTCAAGATAAGCTTCTTCGGGAGCCCTTATTGGCACACTCACCCCATCCCTCGCCCCGCTTATTGTCTCACGCTCAAACCTCTCATGAAGCTTGGACTATTCTTGCCACCACCTACGCTAATCCATCTCGTGGCCACATCCTTCAAATAAAAGATCACCTTGGTTCCATTATCAAAAACACTCAAACCGCCTCCGAATACATGCAATCCATCAAAGCATGTACGTCTCACTTGCCTCTCATGGGTAAACCCATGGACGACGAAGATATTATAGCCCAAATTCTCAAAGGTCTCAACCCCCGTTACTTACAAACCCGTCATCGAGACCGTCCGCGCCGCGACAATCCTATCACCTTCAAGCCCTCCATGAACGACTTATCAACTTTGATAGAGAACTTAGCCACAACACCTCACCCACTCTCTTCCCGGCCACCGTTAATGCCGCCTACCACCGCCCCTCCCATGCTCCTCGCCACTCTCCCCTCTCACTCTCACAACTCCAACTCTCCCCGCTCGCCACCCCCTCTACTCAACCTCGTCCTCCTAACCCTTTCAAAGGCAAGTGTCAATGGTGCGAGAATGTTCGCCATGTTATCTCTCAATGTTCCATCTTTAAACAACTATTTCCTCACATCACTTTTCAACCTCACGCCAACCCCTATCCTAAACCCCCTCAAGCCCACACCGCCACAACATCCACTCCACCTTCCTCGGCTTGGCTCATGGATAGCGGCGCGACCCATCATATCACCAATGACTTAAACACTCTCTCACTTCACTCCCCTTATGATGGTTGTGATGACTTGATAATTGGTGATGGTTCTACTCTTCCCTATCTCCAACATAGGTTCTTTTTTTCTCTCTTTATCATCTCTTAATCTCACTTTTAATAATGTTCTTCATGTTCCTACCATTTCTCGGAACATTCTATCTATCTCTCAATTATGCAAGGATAATAATGCTTATGTTCAAATCTCACCCTCTTCTTTCTTTGTCAAGGCCATCTCAACTAACCACACTCTCCTCCAAGGAACACTTAGGGACGGTATCTATGAATGGCATCCCCCACCACGTCTTCATGCCTCTATTGCTCCATCATCTACAAAGCCTTGGCACCACCGACTCTGCCATCCATCTACTCGTTTTGAAATTCATAAATAGTCAATTTTCGTTATCTATTTCTTCTACCGAAACTTCTCCATGTAATTCCCGCAACATTAATAAAAGTCATAAACTTCCCTTCTCCCAATCTACTCTTACTTCTAACTCCCTTTAGAACTTATTTTTACGGATGTTTGGCTCGCTCCCGTTCTCTCCTATGATCATTACAAATACTATGTCATTTTTGTTGATCACTTCACCAAATACATATGGCTTTACCCACTCAAACGCAAATCCGACATCGCCTCCACCTTCACTCGCTTCCGCAACCTCGTTGAAAAATATTTCAATAAACCAATTCTCCAAATTTTTCCGATAATGGAGGAGAATATCTTAAACTCACTCTCAATTTACTTAATGATGGTATCTCTCACCTCACATCTCCTCCTCACACTCCCGAACATAATGGCTACGCCGAACGTCGTCACCGTCACATAGTTGACACCGGCCTCACTCTTCTTTCTCATGCCCAACTCCCCTCACTCTTGGCCCCATGCCTTTACCACCGCTACTTATCTTATCAATCGCCTACCCACTCCTACTCTTCACAATAAATCTCCCTACCACACTCTCTTTCAAAAATTACCCAACTACACCAAGCTACGAAGCTTTGGTTGCCTTTGTTATCCTTGGCTTCGTCCTTACACCACTCACAAAATGGAACCTCGCTTACCCCTCGCATTTTTGTTGGTTATTCACCCACTCAAAGTGCATATTATTGCCTCGACCCTACGTCTTACAAAGTTTACACCTCTCGCCATGTAAAATTCATTGAAAATCAATTCCCTTACTCTTCACTATCCACTTCCACACCCTCTCTTCCCTCTATCTCACCCGATCAATGGTGCCAACTCACCTTATCTCTCATCACTCCCCTACTCACGTCCCCGTCCCCCCCCACCCTCTTCCAATCCTCCTTCCCTCATGTTACTTCCCCACCTCACCCTCTCCCCACCGCTCGCCCAACCCTCGCACACCACACTCACCCTCTCTCGTTATTACTACTCCACGCCCTCGCCCACCACACACCTCCCCACCCGAATCTTCTTCCTCACCTACACCTACAGCCTCCCACGCCTCACACCACCTCCAACTCTCCTCCCCCACCTCCCCCATTACCTACCCGTACTATTACTACCCCGGCTCACAAACCGCATCTCAAAACCAAACCCAAAATATGCTCACCTCTCCACCCTCTCTTCCCCTCCTCTTCCCCCCACCACCATTAAACAAGCTCTCAAAGATCCGAACCGGATCGCGCTAAGTTATCCGAATACAATGCTCTTGTTACCAACAACACTTGGACTCTTGTCCCTCCTCACCCATCTTATAACATTGTTGGCCGCAAATGGGTCTTTCGCCTCAAATACAACCCCCGATGGTTCTCTCAAACAACACAAAGCTCGCCTTGTTGCCAAAGGGTTCCATCAACGCCCCGGGAGTTGACTACTCCGAAACCTTTCACCTGTGATTCGCCCCACAACAGCTCGTCTCATTCTCTCTCTCGCCACTACTCATGGTGGGTCTCTTCGCCAACTCGACATCAACAACGCCTTCTTACAAGGCACCCTCACGTAAACTGTTTACATGGCTCAACCTCCCGGCTACATTGATCTTCAAAAACCCACTCATGTCTCGCAAACTCACTAAAGCTATCTATGGCCTAAAACAAGCTCCCCGCGCTAGGTACATCGAGCTCAAAACCTACCTTCTCTCTTATGGTTTTCGCAATTCACTCTTCGATCCTTCTCTCTTTATCTATACTCATGGCTCACATAGCTTTTATCTACTTGTTTATGTAGATGACATTATTATCCCTAGGCCCTTCTCCAACTCATCTTAACTCCTTCATCACCACTCTCGCCTCACGCTTTCTCTCGAAAGACCTCGGCTCTCTCTCCTACTTTCTGGTGTAGAAGTCATTCCCCAACTCTCATGGTTTATTTCTCAACCAAACCAAATACATTTCGACATTCTCACTAAATACAACATGGCGGCCTCTAAACCCGTCTCCACACCTATGGCTACTTACCCACCTCTTCTTCACTCTCACCGGTCACCTATCCCTAACCCCACCGACTATCGTGCTTTAGTTGGCAGCCTTCGTCGTCGCCAACAAACTAGCTCAATACATGCAAACTCCCACCGATATCCATTGGCTTCGCTCTCAAGCGCCTACTTCGATACTTGCATGGCACTATTCATGCCGGCATCCAACTCCATCATGACACTCCCATGCATCTTCATGCATTTACGGATGCCGAACCGGGCCGGCGACAAAGACGACTATGTCTCCACAATGTTACGTGGTCTACCTTGGTCGAAACCCCATTTCATGGAGCTCTAAAAAGCAACGAGCCTTCGTTCGCTCATCTACCGGGGCGAAGTTTCGTGCCGCCGCCGACACAACCGCTGAAATTCTCTCACTCCGCTCAACCCTCACCCAACTTGGTTTCACTCGCGCAAAAGCCCGCCATCAACCGTGATAACTTGGGTGCCACTCATTATTCCGCTCGTCCCGCTTTCCATTCTCGTATTGAAACACTTGGCCCTCGCCTTCTACTTCGCTCGGGAACGAGTTCAACTTGGTAATCTCTATGTCCAACATATTTCGGAGATGATCGCTTGGGATGTCCTCACTAAACCACGCCCAAGGCCCGGCTTTATCGCGCTTCCATCCAAGATTGGTCTCGCGCAAAGGTCGTCCATCTTGCGGGGCGTATAGAAGATAAGGATAACACCTAGCCTGTTATCTTTCTTCTCTCCTTATTTATCATATATATTATTGTATGTAATCCTTGTAATCATATCCTTCGATCTCCGTAATCTTCTCATTTAGTCACCATATTATCTTGTATATCTTTACTTAGTTAGCTTCCCTCTCGTACAACTATATATAGTCTTGTTCATTATCGCAATATAATTAAGAAACTATTATCACATCTTTTATATTATATTCCTTCTCGAGTGTGAGTGCAACATTGCGGAGGGCCAAAGAGTTCTAGACAACCTAGATAAAAAAGCGTAAAAACAACCAAGACATAGGTGTTAATATTATGAAATTATTTACATATAAAATACTTACATGGATTTGCGGGGCAAATCCTTCACTTCGCTACGTTACCCGGAGGTAGGCCGGGCAAGACGGCTGCTGAGGTGCCGGAAAAGCAAGTTTTTCAAACAGCTAGAAATATGGTAGGCGACGCCATCTCCATGAAGTTCTTGGGAAGAGTAATGGTAAACGTTTCCTCGGAGGACGACGTCCCAAACGAGGGTTCGACGGCGTCCGCAGATTTCGGGGTCTTAGTATTCTTCGGAGGGATTGCGGAAGACCCGTGTTGGAGCATTTTCGCTTGAGGTCTTTTTCCTTTTCCTCATTCTCTCTAACATCTCGGATCTCGTAAAGGGCGACACCGGGGTCTTGGACTTAGTGGACAGAGTGTTTTCTGTCACATACAAGACGACGTCAGATGTAGGAAAAATGACATGGTGTAAGCAAGACAATGTCAATTGGATAATATGTACCTAATGCCATGAATGGAGATGAATTGTTTGTTGGTTCGTCTGTCTTGGGGCGAGACCAAGTTGCAGTTATTCCCGAACGTTCGCTCTTCCGCAGAGTATGTTTTTAGGAGCCTATTCACTTTCCCCGGTGTACTCACTCTCTTCAATTGACAGCGGCATCACCCCCCGAAAGGGGGGAAAGAAATTAGGAAAATGTCTAAATCTCAATTCAATGTTAACAAAACAAGAGGAAGAGCAATTACCTTTGGCATTCCAAATTCCTTCATACAAATACTGTAAGCTTTCCCTATTGTTGTTTTATCCACAAAGATATACCACTTCTTCTACCCTCTCGTCATTACCCCCGAGTTCTCTACTAGAGAGTGGCGTCCGGTTTCAAGAAAAGAGTGTACCTAGTGTTTTCCACCCTTTTCACTTCGTACAAATATAGTAAATCAACCAATCCAAAATCCATTTTCATACCTCGCGCCGCTTTGTTTATTACATGAATTACCCTCCACACTAAGGGCATGATTTGTGCAAGACCGACTTGTAAGGCTACGAGCGCCTCGGCCATTAGGGTATTCAAGGGGAAGCTATACCCAATTTTAAAGGGATACTCATACAAAAACAATCCAACCCTTGGGGCAATCATCGTGACGCTCATCTTGGGTAGGAATTCTAGTTTTGGTGAGGAGGGATAAGCCTCGTTTTTCAAGAAATCATCTATCTCCTCTTCTAAAAACTCGCTAGCAACACCGTGACCCCGGATTACCCCCTCGCGTCAACAACTATTATTTTCTTTTTATCTTCGGTGGTTTTGGAAGTTCTTTTGGATTTCCTAATTTTAGGGGTTTCTTTGGGTGCCATGGAAACAAGAAGAGTGAAGAAGAGAGGAATTACCCGGAAGTTGCTCTGGCGAAATTGGCGAGCAAGATGAGTAACTATAGCGCTTTTTTCTCGAGGGAGAACTTTAAGGAGTTAGAGAGAGAAATTGAGAAAGTTCAAGGGGTGAGAAGAAGGACGGGACAAGACTTTATAGAGGAGGCGTGTACGGCTCGAGAATGATGAGGGATTTTCGGGACGTGTAATCGATGTCCCTTCCCAAGGTGTTTTTGAACAAGATCATCAATTAGGGGAAATTGTTGGGCCCAACATTTTCATATTGGCGGCAAAGTTATTATTTCAAATTGGGAGATAAGAAGTACCACTTATCATATGGAAGTTGTTGGCGTGAAAAGCCGACTCCACGCTCTATTTGTTGAGAAAAGGGAGGAAGCAAGATGAAAGGAAAGCCGACGTGGCCTATTTCTTAGGCGCATCCCCGCAAACAGACCACAAGGAGATATTTTTGTATTGTATAAATAGCCAAGTCGGAACCTAATTTCACTCTCTCTAGCTCACATCGACTCTCGCACTCATAGGCAACTATTCTCTCTCTCTCCATTAATACTCTACAAAGCTCTTGGCCGATTATTGTATTCGAACACTTGTACCGACGACATCATTATAGTGGATTGGTGATCAAGAGAATCACCCGCGGTTTTTCCCATTCCTCGGGTTTTCCGCGTCAACAACCGCTTGCATCCTTAATTCTTTATTTACGTTCTTGTTATTCATTATCTATTTCGTATCAAATTAGTATATTGTTCTTGTTGTTGGCTCCCCAATACCTTTTGCGCCTATAAAATCGGCATGAACAACATTCCTAATGTAGTAGGAGGCTATAAATGAGTCCTAATAGAACTAGGACTTGAGAAAATGAGCCATGACACATGTATCAATAACTTATAACAATTAGGAATAAGTTATAGGTAGACCTCGTCCAACGGGTAGGCTCGGCGGGTTTCGAGTTCGAGAGCGCTGAGTACGAGTCGTGTATTTTCGAGTCGGATCAAATTCATGTCGGGTTATACGGGTTGCGGGTTGGGTTAAGATCAAAATACGGGTCAACGATGGCTTTTATCAACTTCTTAATATTTCTATTTTTCAAATAAAATTACTATTTTTTGTTTACACAACTATTATTTCTTATTTAGTATTTTATAAAGGCCATATTAGTAATATATATACTTCCTCTGTTTTTTTAGATGCAACAATTTTTGTTTTTAGGTGCTTCTTTTAGATGCAAAGATTTCCTTTCTTGGTAAAGGTTTTGGGGGTAATTAGACAATTTTATCCCCACTTTACCTACCCCACATGCAAAAGCATAGGAAATTCGGCCAAATTTTACTCTCTCTCCTCTTTCCTTAATATTTGTGCAAAAAGGCTTTTGTTGCAACTAAAAAAACAAAGGTAGTTTGGTTTATGAAAAATTGACAGGACATTCCCGACTATGGGGGTTATGCCATTTTGAGTCCCAACTTTCGATTATTCCTTATTTGTTCCAACTTTGGGGTACCGTTTATAGGAAAATTGTCAAGAATAAGTCAACCTTTGGGCGGTCCGCTCAAAATAAGTCGACTTTAGATTAACTCGAATGGGCGTTATGCTATTTTGTGTCCATTTCGATTATTCCTCCTTTGTCCCAACTTTGGGTTATTGTTAATAGGAAAAATTGTCAAGAATAAGTCAACCTTTGGGCGTTCTGCTCAAAATGAGTCGACTTTAGATTAACTCTAAATAAGCAAAGCTTATTAGGGTATCATCTTTTAATTGGTTCAACAACTAAACAACTTGTTATTATAGGTCACCCCGTCCACATGTCTTATTTTTATTGGTTTAGATTTTCAATTTTAATTTTATTTAAATTCTAAACATTAATTAAATAAAAAAATAAAAATAAAACCCAACCCTTTAATCCTTTCCCATCCAAAACTCCTCCCTATCCTCTCTCCCTCCACCCCCCGCGAACACCCACCCTCCCCTCCCCACCCCACCCCCGCAAACTCCCCTCCTCCCGCCCCCTCTTCATGCGACCCCCCCACCCCCACCCCTCGCGAACAACTCCCCTACCCCCTCTGCCTGCGACCACCAAGACTTCCGCCGCTCTCCCGCATACTCTTTCTCGCTCTTCTTCTCCACGCACGCCCCGTACGCTCCATGTTCCCCGTCGTCCGCCCAAAACCGACTCCACTCGCAGCCCATGGTCGATGTCCGATGCACATGCCCAACATCGTGCCCACTTTCATGAATCGACATTTACTCCGGGATTTCGGAGTATTATTATTATCATCGTGGCTAGGGGTGTTTTCGCCACTCTTTTCGGGCCGTCATTTCCGACAGACAGGACCACCACATGGCGGCGGTAACAAATTCGAAGAAGCTTGTTGTGATTTTGCCTGTTGTTGGGGGCCCTACACTTGCGAAGGAGGGAGAAAAGGTTTGGTGGTGTTTTACGAAGGAGGAATAGATAGGTGGTGGTGTTAGCTCATGAAGGATGGAGAAAGAGGTGGAAATGCTGGGTGGGGGTGGTGGTGCTGAGTATTTCCGACGAAATTTTCGTGTTATTGGGTGGTAGTGGGGGGTTTTTAGGTTGGTTTTTGTGGTGGTGGAGCTAGGGTGTTGGTTGTGGTGGGGAGGAGGGAGTGAGAGAGGAGAGAGATGTCTAAGGGAAAAAAATTGAAAAATTACAAAAATTACCCGCTTGTTCGAGTCACCGGGTCACCTAAGCCTATTAAAAGCCAAGACCCCCACAAGCTATGCTTATTCCGCATTAATCAAAAGTCTAACTTATTTTAAGAAGACAAAGCCAAAGGTCGACTTATTCTCGACAATTTTTCCTTGTTTATAAAAATGGTTTTTTAGGGTTAAATTTTCTTTTCAATTTATTTTATTGGTTTTACCCTCTTCTTCCTCCTCATTCTCTCTCCTCCCTCCCGCCACCGCCCTCCCCCTCCCTGCTACCTCCCTCCCATTTCCCCTCTTCTCAATAAATTAACCAACCCATTCCACAATCTCTTTTCTCTCCTTAAATCTGCATAAGTCCTCTCCTCCGTTCGATCCACCTCTGCACTTGCCGAAGATGTCTCCGCCAAAGACCGCGAACTCGACCTTGCTCGCGCTCCCGCATTTCGCCACTCTTCTCCACCTCGACGCTATTTTACCGAAATCCGCTTGCATTGATGCCGCCAAATCATCGCTTCAATGCGGTAAATTGATTTTAAAAGAAATAACAGTGTTTTTTTTTCATAATGTGGATTGATTGACTTAATAACATTGATATGTGTTTTTTTTAATAGGAACACTATGGGGGGTGAATTATCGTGTGAGAAATAAGCGTAACTTTTCGCTGAATAAAAAGCTACCAAGGGAACACATCAAGGGATCATATAAGATATTACGAGGAAACTCTCTATCTCAATATAAGGAGAAAAACCTCGACCTCTTGGGATTTTAACTTTATGTACTTTAATAGGTAACCACTCAGACCTCAGTACCACCCTTTTATATTATCTAGAGTTCACTTCTTAAGTTCCACTAAAAACTCGAATTCCCAACACTAGTTCCCACAAGTATTTTTCTCTCTCTCTCTCGACTTGACTATAAGTCTTTTCTTGCTTCTCTCAAGTTCACAATACAAGGATTTCATTCAAAATCCTTAACCTCCAAAAAATACAATTTCTAATTAACTGTTGAAGAATAAAAACAAATATACTAAGTATTAACTCTCATAGGAAAAAGGTATTTTAGCTTTTTTCAGACACATTTAGAATGTGAAATATGTCGATCTATTTATAGGCAATCAAGTATCGAATACTCATTCAATAACTTCCTATAATTTAGACCACTACTCCATGTTTCTTTAACTTGGGAACCCTCTCTCCCCTCCTATTTACCTATGTATGGAGTATTTCTCCAGATTCAAAGAGGCTTTTGTAAAAGATGGTGAAGTGTCCATAGGAATAGGGATTTGTTCCTTGGACTTGGGAACAACTACTTCCTCAAAGGTTTCCTTTGTTACTAACAAAAGCTGATCGTCATCAGGTTCTTCAACAATAGGAAATGGAAGGGAATTAAGCACTTTAACATTTCTAGCCCTAGTACTCCTCCATCTACTTGGAACCACCTTTGGTGTTCCTTCTATTCTATTCCTCCACTGCCTTTGCAGATTCTTTCCTTTTTCTCTTTTGTTTTTTCTTTTCTTTCTCCTCTTCTTTCTCTTCTTCTTCATTGCCCTTATCATTGTGTTCCCCAGCCATGGGAATAACAGTTTCATCATCATCATCTATTACATCAGATTTACCTTATACCAACACACCATTAACAACAAAGAGGTTCAATGAGTTTAGGGCTTTGGTGTTTAGTAAATTTCCAGTTGAAAGTCCAATAGAGGGTAGTCCAGATAGTTTTATGTGGGAATCAAGAAGAATTTAAGTGATTAAGGCTCCATAACCAACAACTTGTTTCTTCTCAATACAATGACTAAGATATTGGATCATGACGGAGGAAAAATTGATAGGAATATGTGTATCAACGCATTGCATGTAAATCATGTCCAACATCCTAACTTGGGCTCTATCGGACATTCAAGGAATTAGGGATTTTTTGATTAGGTGAAGGAGGAATTTGTGGTATGGGGATAGCAAATTATGGTCAATGGTTATTGAACCTCTCTTTCCACCAAATTTATCAATTAAATCATCCTAAGTGATATCCGAGAATGGATAAATTGGTTTCTTAAACTATACATATGTTCCCTTCACCGAAACTTGAAACAGCTTTTCTAAATTTTTCCACATCAAATTCAAATATCTCCCCCCCTACTTTAGTACGGCAGTACCCATTATTAACCAATTTGAAATTTAAATAAAACTAATCCATAGCTTTAAGATAATTATGAGACACATTCTCAAAGAGGTGTTCCCAACTCTAATACTTTAAAATATCCAAAATTTATCTAAATTGAACTTTCTTGCAACGAATATACCTATTGGATTCGGCTTTCATTTTGCTTGAACTAGCTTAAGAACCCTTGGCTTTATTGGTTGTTCCCTTCTTGGGGACCGCTTCTTCTCCCCCCAGATGGAACATGCAAATACTCCTCCGTTTCCAACACATCATATTCACCAATTGTCTTCCTCTTTGTTAGGGAACAAGTTGGAGGAACTTCATTTTTAAATGGTGAAATATCCATGGGAGAACTAAATGGAGATTCAATTGAGAGTTCTTTTTGATTTTTGGAGGAGATGAAGAATTTGTTTTAAGGAAAGGTGAATTCGAACTTGTTTTGGCCATTGAATAGAATTTGATTTCAGTTTTATGGTGATAGAACCTGTGTTTGAAGAAATTGAAGGGGTTTAATGGGAGAGATAGTGTCGGATGAGAGAAGGAGGACGAGAAAAATGAATTTGGAATTTGAAGAGACAAAAAGAAAGCATGTAACTAATTTACACGGCCAAGAAAAAATTAATGAAAAAGATCTAGGATAACTAATTTGCACGATTTAAGGAAGGATAATCTATATCATAGAAAAAGATAATATATTAGAATGATTTTTGGATTTTTGATATTTTTGGGAAAATAAAATATATGAAGGGAATTAGTAAGGAAAAATAATAAAGGGAACAAAGAAAATTGCGCTTTAAGGAGATTTTTTCAATCTTTTAACTCTTTATCTTTCTTATGACATAGATTAGTCAAATGAACAATTAATGGACAGTTTATGATTTTGTTGCAAGGGCGCGAAAGTAGTCGATTTTGCTCTGCTTTGCTGCCTTGGCAAGACCTTGAAAATAAGCTCAACAATCAACACCTGGGAATATAGTACGTATTGCTAGGAGAACAAACACTCACGCTGCAAGCAAAAGTGATCAACAAGTCACAATCATGGAGGAAGATGAAGTGGATGATGTTATCTGCCTATCTCAATGGATTCCGATCAAAACCTAGATGACCCCCTGATTTTTTTATCATCAAATCCTTACTCCACGATTATCCTTGCGAGATTTGGAACACCAATCAAAGGTTCTAGAAGATTTTAATGCCTGAACCAATGGATTGTACAACGGAATGCCTGTAAGTACCCGTTTTAAGACCCCTTCATGTTATGGCTTGAAAACTATGAATTCAAATATTCGTGTTCAGAATTCTGATGATCAATCCGATTTAATTCATGTTGAATTGGAAGATATTGAAGATGAAATCACATATTGACAATTTGCCATTATATCCTATATTTTAGGTGCAAATCCTCCACAAAATGTGATGGATGGTTTTGTTCACCGCATTTGGGGAAAATTGGGGGTAGAGAAGGTTTCATTGGTGGGTAAGGGCATTTTCTTAGTGCGGTTTACCATAATGGAAAACTGTCAAAAGGGTCATTAATGGTGGTCCTGATTTTTTTGATGTTAAACCTGTGATTATCAAGCCTTGGTCAGCTGATGTTAACTTTGTGAAGATTATTGTGAAGTAATTAAGTACCAATACTAGTGGAAAAAAGCCCATCCAATCTGGTCAAAATCGCGCTTACCGATCCGATTTTGGTCCGGATCGGGTGGGCTCGCAGCAGTTCACAATGATTAACTGATCCGGTCCCAAACCGGATAAGTTAATCACTTACTGATCAGGTTTTAGGTGAAAATCGGAGCAGTTAAGCAAGCTAACCGCTCTCAGGTTTAGACCAAAACCTTAGTAGTTGACCACCTCAAAAACCATTTTTTTTTTTTGTATTTTTTTCATTATTAATCGATACAAAATCAATAATATATATCAATACTCATTTTATTAAGCATATTATGCTCAATTGAAGCATAAGCATAAATAATTAGATACAAAAAAATATTAGCAACTATAATTTTAACATCATGCTCTATAGCACAAAACAAGAGAATTTTACACTTCAATGGCTCCTCCTTCAAGAAGCTTCTCCTCTTCAAGAATGACATATTTTGCAGGGATATTAGTAGCAACTGAATGTTCCCCATTATTTTCATTGGCTTGGCCCTTCTGAAGCTTCTCATATCTATGAAAAAAAGAAAGAGAAACTAAGCATCATGAAGCTAGATATGATGTATCAGTTATGGTGACTTAAGCCTCTTTTTCATTTTTTTCTTCTTTATTCTTTTATAACTTTTCACTGGTGTTTTTAGAAGCATATTATAAATAATGTTTAGCTACCTTTAGTTCAAAATTACTTGCTATATATATGTTTATCTCCTTTAGAGTAGGACATGAAACACAGTCACCAGAATACAGAATTACATATCATTTTAATGTCGCAAGGACATTATTTTTTGTGAGAGGACACTGTAACAAACTTTAGATTATAAGCTTGGTGCTCCATGGAATGCGGTCGAGAATGGAGTACGTCACTTGACTAGTGGTTTCCCATAGGACTTCAAAGAATATATAATAATGTCCACGGTATGTGCAAATTGCGGGGAGATGTTACACTTCAAATAATAAAAGAGCAATGAAATAAAGCCCAAGAAGAACCAAAAGGCTGCAAGCCATAGGGGCAACATTGACTCATACTTACTTGAACCAATTGAATAAACCCACATTAAATATAATTGTCGAAGACCGATTCCTTTCGGCCATGTAAAATCATCATGGAAGTAAAAGACGACGACACGAATGCGGTTAATAGAAACTAGTATTAGCCATTGCCACATATAGCCTGAAGTATTAGTTGATAGCTAAATAGTATTTTAAGGACTAAATACAATAGAAAATTGTAAAAAGAAAACAATAATAATTTGGTAATTCAATGTAAAGCTGAGAACGGTGCAAGTGGTCCTTGCATATTAACCACCGCTCGGAAAGAGGCAAAGCACACAACGAGACATCATAAGGTAGCAACATTCATAGGATGTTAGCTTTCTTGCCGACTCATTATTCATAGTTTAGCAATAAGCAGTGAGATGAGTATATTTATTCAAAGGTGACAATCTCAAATTAGTCATGACCGGTGTAGTAATACTAAACTATATGAATAATTGTTCTTGTAGGATTATGAGATTGCTGGATGTTTGGTTGAGAGTAATTGTTCTTTTCTAACCAAAGAAAATAGGTTGTTCCTTCCCTCCTAAGATAATTTTACCTAAGTAACTCCGTCGTAGCAAATCTGTTTTAAATTTCAATGTCTCAGCGCATGAGTCAGCATAAACTAGGAAGGACACCAGAAAAAGAAAGAATAGAAATTTTTGACCACCAAGATTCGTCATTATGTATCACTAATAGTATATATAAACAACTAGAAAATAGATATTAGTACAATGAAGTACTCTTTTTGTCTGCATATAAATGTCACATTTCAACCCTTCACAATTAAAGATATGGCATATTTTTACTAAGAGACTTTATAATAGTTGGACAATTTCCATACGATATATCACTCAATCTTAATAAGCTACTTTGCAAAACTCATCACAAACCATTATTTAGGAAAGGTGACAATTATTTCTGGATATCCTAAATTACTACATATATAGTAACACTTCAAGAAACCAAATGTCACAGAAATTATGTTCTCTCTCAAGTCTCATCATCAAAGACTACTATGTGAATCAGATTGCTTAGGTTAGATGTCAATAATGGGGGAGAGAAAAGCCTTTATAAAATTGCTGGGCAGCTAGGTACTCTTATTAAGGTGGATCAAGATACCAAGAACATAGATAAACTCCTCTAAGCTAGACTGCTTGTGGAGGTTAAAATTGATTAATAAATTCCCAATAACATCTCCATTGTGAATGAAAAAAGACTCGGGATGGACTAGAAAGTTGAGTATGATTGGTTACCCATCTCTTGTACAAGCTGTAACGGCATAGGACATGACAACCAACACTATTTGAAGGCAAAAATCCCTAAACAGAATAAAGTGTGGAAGCAAAAGGTATTCCAACCTCCGCAGTCTGTTGAGAAGGTTGTTGCTCCACTTGAGGAGGAGTTGGTCCAGGAGATTAGCTTTGTGCAAGCAGCAAAATTCAGTAGACAACAAGGCACACGGCTCGGGCCCTCTTGTTACTACAAATAGGTTTCAAGCCTTGGGTGAAACTGAAGCATGTGAATGCTCAAACATTATCCTAGACAACCTAGGGCAGGAGGGAGGTGTGGATGGTACATTGGACTAGGGGAGGACTTCTGTAATATGAATTTTGTAAATATATTTTAAAGTATATTTATATATATTTTAGTATTTAAATAATTAGTTCCTTAAAGTGTTGACCATTTTTAAAGTCAAAAGATTATTTAATGTTTTTAAATAATGAAATATTTTAGTGAATCACACTTTGAAAGTTATTTTATAATATAATTAGTGAGTTGAAGTACAAAGTTTTAATATTGGGTAGAGGAGCCCAAACATCTACAAATTTTATATGACCACCTTTTATTTAAATAACCCATGAAGCCCAATTCCCTTTTGGACCCCTAATGGGGGAACCTATAAATACTCCCCTCATTAACAATTTTTGCCACATTACAAACACCCTAATCCTCTCTCTCTCTCTCTCCTCCACCGTTTTCTTTCTCTCTCTCTCCTCCACCGTTTTCTTTCTCTCTCTCTCCTCCACCGTTTTCTTTCTCTCTCCCTCGCCTCCGTCGCTCGGCTGCCGGACCACCGCCGGCCAGTAGCAGCGGCGTCGTCGACCAGCAGCAGTCGGCGTTCCCCTTTGGCTGCCGTGTTCTCTTTCTCTCCTCTTGGTTATTTTCTCTTCCTCCTCTATATTATTTTAATGATTAGTTATATGTTTTAAGCATTGTTTTGATATTTTAATAATTAAAGTTCGTATCTTTGATTATTCAATTATAGATTTCAGATTATATAATTAGTATAGTAAAGGAATTAAATTTCAGATTTATTATATATGTTTAAATTAGGTTTTAAGCATGAAAGCATGGATTTTTAATCTTTTAAGAGTTGGAATTTATAGTACTATGTTATAGTTTATGAAAATTGAGTACTTTAATATTTATTACTATGTTAGAGTGACTTTAAAAGGGTTTTAGAGATATTATAAGTTGATGGAATTTTTATTTAGCACACTTATGTTGGATTTTAAATATCAAAGTATGGATTTTTAAGGGTTTTGATGACTAGTATGGTAGTACTATACTAGGGGGTACTAAAGATTGAAGTCTTAATGTTTAAGAAGGTTTTAAAATACTTTTCAAGAGGGTTTAAAGTATTTTAAAGTTGCTGTAATTTTATTAGAGTATTAATACTTGGATGTTTTGGTATTTGGTAGCGGAGATTATACCTTGAGTGATTTCTAAGGTTGTGAAAGTGGCCTCTCATTTTGTCTACACAAGGTACGTACATACCTATGTGTTATTAGACTAGTATCATGTCCTAAGATTAGGATTTGATGTAGTATCATGTATAGGGAACTTTTAGAGTTCATATATGGCTTATATTCAAGTGAAATTGCATGTTTTATGCCGTTGTGTGAAGCATGTGACTATGATGAATATTATATGTTTGTATGGATGATTGATGCAAGCATGTGGGATTAGGAACTTTATTTTATTAATTCACATGAGGGATTAATAATTATATTGTTATTGGATCATGAGTTGTATCATGTTGTTCCCTTGGATTATTATTATTATTATTATATTTACTTTATAAGGACCGTGGACCTTGTTTAGTAAAGTTGGTTATTCACCTATGGAAAGGTTGATTGATTGTTGATGTAAGTCAACAAATAAATATTGGTTGATTATTAATTAAGTAATGGGATTATTCTTGGATTATTTGAGTTGTTGATCACCTTTTATAATCCTAAGATAAAAATGGAAGTTTTGTGTATCCATGATAATTATGTTGGTTGTCTTACTTTGTGAGTCACAACAAATAATAATTTATTAATAACTTAAAGCTAAATCGTATGTTGGAACGTGAGGGGGCTAAATAGAATAGAAAAGCAGAAAGAAGTGAGAAAGCTGATTTTAGCTCACAAAATCAAGCTATTTAGCATAATAGAAACTAAGATAAAGGCCCATAAGATGGGTGCTCTTTATCTAGGCTTATGTTCTGGTTGGAATTTCACTAGGAACCTAAGTTGTGAAACTTCAGGCAGGATAATTGTGGCTTGGGATCTTGGATCTATTGTAATTGATGTTCAGACAATGAGTCATCATCACATTCATTGTTATACTACTCCTAAAAACATGGGATATGGTTTCCATTGCACACTCATATATGGCATGAATGATAGGCAAGAGAGAATCTTACTGTAGGACCAGCTTCTAAGCCTAGCCAGTGTAGTGCAGGGAGCTTGGATCATCATAGGGGACTTCAATGCTCTCATGGATCTTGAAGATAGAGTAGAGGGTACTCTAGTTAGATTAGGTAACATTCAAAATATGAGACAATGTACGACTTTTTGCAATATATTTGAACCCAAAACTGTAGGAAGACATTACACATGAAACAATAAGTAAGAAGGAGAGGCTAGGATGTTCTCCAGGACAGATAGGATCTTAGCTAACCCTGCTAGGGGTGATAAGTTCCCTAATTCAAAGGCGGTCTACCTAGCGAGGGAGAGTTTAATCAATGTCCTATGGTGCTTAGCCAGTACCACAACCCTCCTCAAAAGAGACCTTTCAAGTTCTATAATATGTGGACGTAGGCACAAAACTTCATGACCCTGGTACAACAAGACTAGAACAAGCCTGTGCAGGGAAATAAAATGTATAAAATTGTCTAAAGATTGAAGTGGCTAAAACCTTGACCTTAAACATCTTAACAAAAGGGGTTTCAATGAAGTGGAAGCTGAAAGTAGGAGTACCCATGTTGCGTTACTTGATATCCAAGGCAAAATGCATGAGACACTATGGGATACAAGGCTTACCTCGAGGAGAAGATACTGTAAGTGTTTATAAAGATACACAAGATAAATACTTCCTCCGTTCGAAATAAATAAACACTTCTCTCATTTATGTGAGAGCTTTTTGAGGGAAGCATTTCAGTTATTCATAACGGAGGAAGTATATATATTCTTCAACAAACTGCTTAACTTGATTGGTTTGAATGTGGATATGAAAACTTCAGATTGTTTCACCAAAGCATATTTTAAAGAAGAAGACATAACATCATTCAATCTATACATGACCAGAATGGTGTGTGGGTGCATTCTGTTGAAGATGTGCAGTAGGCTTTCATTCAGTTCTATAATACTCTCTTTGGCACCACTATGAGAAAGATTAGTTGTTAACTATACAATCATGGACAGGGGACCTAGGCTGACTGATGCTCACAAAGACTTACTTGCTTGCCAGTTCTCTCTTGGGTGATGTAAAAAGAGTCTTATATGCTATACCCTAGCAATAAAGCTCTCTGGTTTAGATGGTTACAATAGCCACTTGTTCAAACTAACTCTGGTTTATTCTCCAACATGATGTTCATGCTACCATTATGGATTTCTTTACCACAAGGACGATATTAAAAGAAGTGAATGTCACTTCTGTGACTATGAGGCCTAAAGGGCATGTGCCTGCTTTAGACTTTAGACCCATTGCTTACTATTCTACAATATACAAGTGCATCTCTAAGCTCATGTGTGATAGGCTCAGCAAAGTGCTTCTAGATTTTGTTTCCCAAAACCAAGGTGCCTTTGTATCACAGAGATCTAGTTTGCACACTGTCTTTATCTGTCAAGACCTTGTCAAAATGTATAAGCATGGCAAAGCCCCTCCTTGTTGCTTAATGAAGCTAGACCTCGGGAAAGCCTATGATACAATGAAGTGGAGATTCATCGAAAAAGCAATGAATGGATTATGTTTCCCTCCTTTCTTCACTCAGGTCATTATGATATACTTATCTACCACAAGATGTTCTGTCTTGATCAATGGTTGCCCCACTGACCTTGTCCAGCCTAAGAGAGGGCTTAGACAGGGGGACCCCCTCTATCTTCCAATTTACCCTATGTATGTAGTATTTCTCTAAATTCATGAAAACAGTCTGGAAACACCCTTAGTTTAAATTCCACTACAGATGTAGATACATGAAGCTCAATCATCTATGCTTTGCAGATGATTGGTTGATGATGTTTAAAGGTGAGGTGCTAGCTGTTCAAGCTATGCTTAGTGCTTTAAAAAATTCTCTCTGACACCACTGGTCTCCAAGTGAATCCAACCAAAATTTTCATCTATTGATGTGGTAGTTATAATTCAACAAGAGAAGCTATTATCTCTCTCTCTGGTTTCACCTTTGGTGACTTGCCTCTTAGCTATTTAGAGGTTCCTATTAGCACAACGAAGATCAAAGCAGGTGAATGTTAACAGCTTGTTAACAAAATGATGGCTAAAATAAAAATTTGGAGCACTAAACACCTATCCTTTATTGAGAGAATGCAATTAGTTATTTCAGTCTTGATGAGTATTAGTGTTTACTAGAATCAAATACTCATTCTTCCAAAGAGTATGGTGAAGAAGATTAATGCTGTCTGTAGGGTCTACCAATGGTATGTCACTTATGATGATAACAATCCAGTTCCTATTGTTTGGGACTCTGTTTGTCATACCAATGCTCAGGGTATTCTTAGGTTCAAGAATATTGCACTTTGAAACCAAGCAGTTATAGGCAAGGTGGCCTAGGTCATTGCTCAAAAGCATAACAACCTTTGGGTGAGATGGGTCAATTCCATCTATATAAAATCTAAGAACTAGCTTGATTATCAGCCTACAGTGAATGATAGCTGCGCAATGAAGTTTATCTGCAGAGTTAAGGAGGATTGCGAGTAGAACATTACTTTCTTTGTTTGGCTCACTAACAACAGATATTCATGGAGAAACATATAAGCTCCTTCGTGATGCTAGGGAGAAGGTGAGATGGCAACAATATGTATGGAACATATACTCAGTGCCTAAGCATATAATTATATTGTGGATTACTCTACTAACAAGCTAATGACTAAAGAGAGATTATAAAAATATGGCATTTGTGATAATGACCTATGCACCATCTGTGAGAAGGCTGTTGAGACAAGCCTACGTTTATTTTTGATTGCATATATGGCATCGAATGCTGCATAGCCATTCTACAATGGTTTGAATACCAGACAGTAAAGACCAGACCTTACCAGCTCTTAACTTGGCTCAAAACGCAAGAATAGTTTTAGAAGAAAGGTAGCCTATGCTGCCTTAGCTGGATTAGTATAGTATGTTTAGAGGGCTAGGAATTATGACTTGTCAGATCAAGCAGTGACCGCTATTAGGAATACTGTAAAGAATATTCAATTTTGTGTAAAAAACAAAATTAAGAAAATTTTTGGAAAGAAAGTGAACGAAACAGATATCGAATGGCTTGATATCCTGTAATTAGTTTTTGGCTCTCTTAGAGCCTGCTGTTTGTTCCTGTTTTGGTTTTAGGAGGGTCCCTCCTAGAAGGTTTGTCCTTGACCAATACATAAATTAGGTTGTAAATCATTTTGGATGTTTCTATACAATTCTCTCTTACTTGGTAAAAAAAAAAAAGCAAATTAATGGACATTGGTGAGCTGAAATTCAGATATTAAAACTATACATATGCTTCACACATATAATAATTTGTGATGAATTTCAGCAGCAAGAAACACTTAGATCAATTCACATTGGTATAATGTTAAAAAGTCAAACCACAAAGGAGAAAGATTTTACCAGTTCATTTCAACAATTTTTTTTTGGTGAAATACGGATGCATAAAATAAATTAATGTTCGCCGGCTAAACGCCTTGTTACATATTCTTCCCAATTGTTCAAAAGGTAACTAGGGGGATTAGGAATAAGTCTAGTTACATTCATATCTAGGGTGCCTTTCCTTCCTTCCTTAGCCATGCTATCAGCGATTGAGTTTAGCTTCCTTGGGCAAAACCGGACCTTCATCTCGTGGAAGTAACGACTGTGATCCCTTCATAACATGGTAATTTGATCATCGGGTGCACATAAAGGAGTGGGGTTAAGTAATTGCGCAGCTTGCTTGCAATCGGTGTGCACTTCTATATGCGTG
Organism: Beta corolliflora; assembly: GCA_947648045.1. Taxonomy (NCBI): domain Eukaryota; kingdom Viridiplantae; phylum Streptophyta; class Magnoliopsida; order Caryophyllales; family Amaranthaceae; genus Beta; species Beta corolliflora. The sequence goes on from CANSZD010004028.1 coordinate 87,618, forward strand.
ATTTCCTTATCTTTTGCAATTGAAAGTGCCCAAAGAATACCGAGGAGTTCCGCTTGTAGAGCATTGTTCGCATAAAGTTTTCTTTGGAAGCCTAGGACCCATTTACCTGTGCAATTAAAAATTACACCCGCCACACAAGACACATCAGATAGACTTACAAACGATGCATCAACGTTCATGGTTAACTAAGGGGGGGAGTTGAACCATATGAGTGGGAGGGGGGTTAGAGTGGGTGGGTTGGGAATAGATTTGTAGTATTCAGACGCATTTTTGAGAGCTTTTTGAAGCATAATAGGCGGGTTGGGTACAGGGGTATTATCAAATATATGCTTGTTGCGTTGAGTCCATAATTCCCAACAAATGAAGGGGAAAAGGTAGCCCAGGAGTATACCCCCATAATGATCATTGTCTTGTAATTGGTGTGACATCCATTCCTTTAAAGGGTAATTGGGCAGGGATTGGAACAAGGTGGTGTTCCACACCGCACCAGCCACGGTGCAGTCTCTTAAGACGTGGGAGGAAGATTCAACCTGGGTGAGACACAGGGGACAAAAGGTCGAGGGGATGATGTTTCGTTAGTGAAGGAGATTATTGGTGGGGAGACGATCCCACCACGCAAGCTAAAGGAAAATCTTCAGCTTGGGAGGTATCATACCTTTCCATATCCAATCCAAATTGAATTGGGATTTACGGGAATGAGTGAGAGTGGAATAAGCCTTGGTGAGGGAGAATTTATCACCATCAACAAAAGAGGAGGTGGGTCGGTCATTCAAGGTCGCTTGAGGTTCTGGGATGACAATTTCTAGGATGCGATAGGTGATGAAATCCGGTAGAGGGGGGGATATGCGATTTAAATTCCATTGATTGTTGGACCAAATGTCATTAAGTTTGAAATGAGATTCCGTCGAGGACAAAGGTCCACAAACAAAGGTTCTAATTGCTCCTATTCCTAGCCAATTATCTTCCCAGAAGGAGATGTCTTTTCCATCCCCAATTTGCCAAATTTTATTATCACTTAAAAGAGGCCAACTTAGTCCTATACTTTTCCAAATTTTAGAACCATTTTTGAAAGGTATGACTTTGTTATCTTGAATGTACTTCGACATGGTGCACTCTTGTGCGAGGTTTTTTGGACCTTGACTCATCTTCCATCCTAGTCGGGCCATGTAAATAATGCTTAAGTCCGCGTGAGCTCTAATACCCAACCCACCTTGGTCTTTTGGAAGGAATGTGGAGTCTTTACCGACTAGATGGATTTTCCTTTTTGAATCCTTTTCGCCCCACAAAAAATCGTTACAAGTCCGGTCAAGATCTTTTATAATGGAGGTGGGAAATGATTGAGATTGAAGATAGTAGGCGAGGATTGAGTTAAGAGTGGAGTTGATTAAGAAGTAATTTGACTTCCATAGGGCTAGTTTCTTTCTCACTTTATCAACAATGAATTGGACGTCATGTCTTTTAGGTCGCTTATGTGAAAGAGGTATACCTAAGTATGTGCCAAGATCCTTCGACTCCACTACATTAAGGGTCTCTTGAAATAATGCACGTTGGTCAGGAGGAGTGTTGGGTGAGAAGAAAAGACGACTTTTTTGTTCATTTATCTTTTGACCTGACTCCGCACAAAAGGATGCTAGGGTATCCCTAACTGAGAATGCGGTATCTTCATCAACTCTCCCAAATAGGAGAAAATCATCTGCAAACAACAACTGCGAGATAGGGACATTTTTATTTCCTACCCAAAAAGAGGTCCAGTTCTTTTGAAAGGTGGCAATATTGATTTTGTGAGTTAGATGCTCCAGGAAAATATTGAATAAGTACGGAGAGAGTGGGTCCCCCTGTCTTTGGCCTCTAGAGTGAAGGAAAGGTTGAGTTTTCCTACCATTAACTAGGACTGTAGAAGAGGCTTGCGTGACACAGTTCATTATCATTTCGATTGAGTGATTATCCATTTGAAGTTGACTAAGACTTTACCTCAAAAAGTGCCACTCTATCCTATCATAGGCTTTTTCAAGATCAATGTTTAGCGCGAACCATCCATAATTGCCTTTTTTAAGATTCATAGAGTGAAGGATTTCCGTAGCCACAACAATATTGACCTCAGGACCCCTCCCCTTTATGAAACCATTCTGGTTATTGGAAATCCAATTAGGAATGATTGGTTTTAGTCTTTGAACAATGATTTTTGTCATAATTTTATAGATGGTATTACAAAGGCTAATCGGTCTCAACTGCTTGACTGTGGTTGGATTGTCAATTTTTGGAATAAGGCATATTAGGGCATTGCATAAAACCTCATGCACTTTTGCATGGTGGAACCATTCCGAAATATTTAGGTGAAGGTCAGGACTTGTTGTCTCCCAAGTGTTTTGGAAAAAAAGAGGATGGAAACCATCCGGGCGAGGGGCTTTTAGGGGTTTCATCGCAAACAAGGCATTCCTAACTTCTTCAAGAGAGGAGGGTGGCAATATTACTTGCGGGACCCGAGTGGGAGGTCTACTAAAGCGAGTGTTGGGGCATAGGTGGGCTAAGAAATTAAAGAGATTGCAATAAAAGTCCCTGGATGTGGTCACTAAGGGCATCAGGATCTGAAATTTCTTCCCCAACATTATTTTGCAAAGATAAAATTTTTCCTCTATGTCTGGGAATCTGAACGCTTCTATGAAAAAAGGTCGTGTTTCTCTCTCCTAGTGAACACCAATCTAGACGCTCATGGTAAGCCATAGAAGTTCCTCTTGGTTGAGGATAGTTATAAGCTCCTCTTGGAGGCTTTCTCCGCAGTGTAGGTGAAAGAGAGAGCCAGGGTGAGATTGAAGATGGTTTTCCACCCCTCTAAGTCTATTAAGGGCTCTTTTCTTGCGGTTATAAATATTACCAAAATTCTCCTTATTCCAAGTCATAAGGTCATTTCTAGTTGTATTAAGTTTCGAGCTAAAGGGGTAGTCCCCATCCCAAGCCTTTTTAACCACATTTTGAAAGGACGCATCAAGTACCCACATAGGCTCGAACTCCGAAGGGTTTGGGGGCCGGTTCGAGCCATAGGGAGATCAAGTCGCAACAACAATGGGCAAGTGGTCCGAGGTAATTTTTGGGAGATGGGTAATTCAAGAGTTTGGGAATTTGGTAAACCATAAATCGTTAACACATCCTCTCGTCCAATCTCTCATGTATAGGGAGATTGTTTGCGTTTATTAGACAAAGTGTATTTAGGGCCCGTAAAACCAAGGTCTAACAACTTGCAAGCATCCAAAGTTTTATTGAAAAGATCAGTTCGTCTTTTGGAAATGGGTCGACTCCCCCCATTTTTCCCCCTGACATGCAACCTCATTAAAATCCCCATATACAATCCAAGGCAAATCAATAGAACATGAAATATAAAAAAGGCTGGACCATAAATTTTTACGAATATTAAACAAAGGATTAGCGTAAACTGCAGTTAAAATAAAAGGAGGGAGATGATTGTTACCTCCACCAGAGCGAGGACACTTTGGGAGTTTGCACTCAGGGTGGTGAGTGTAACTTGAGCGGAATTCCAAAGCAAGAAAATCACCCCCGCGAACCCGATCGGGTCGACCAAATACCAGCTATCAAAGGGTAGTTTTTGGATGATTTTTTCAGTCGAACTTCGGCTTGCATGGGTTTCGGCTAGAATCACAATGTCCGGGTTTTGGTCTTGCACAATGTGACGAAAGTTGGGCTTGAATGATGTGCGAGCAATGCCCCTCGCATTCCAATAAATTGCCGACATATTATACGGGATGCTTGGCTTGGCCATCAAGGCCTTGACTAGTGGTGACTTGTTCTCGACCCACAGATTTACTTCTTCTTTTGTCACCGGGTCGATCCACCACCTTCGTTGAGGATAAGCCCTCATCGATGTCTTGTTTGGGCTTTTTCTTCCTCTTCCCAACTCACTTGAAATGTCAATTGGTGTAGCATGGGAGTGATTTGCATCTCGAGCATGGCGTTGGCATAATTGATAAACGTCCATTCGAGGCTCCTGTTTTTCACTCGGTAAATCTCCCTGTAGAATGGGAGCATTACCGCTGGGTCTAGCCACTGGCCGAGGCGATGAAGGAGCAACCTCTCCTCGTCTTCGTTGCCTACCTTCTTCTTCAAGAGCCATATGATGAATGACAAGAGGGGTTGAGGTAGGTGAAGAAGGTCTTGCAATTGGGGGAGATGGGCCGGCACTATGGCTCCGTCTTCGTTGTACATTTGAAGGTTCAATAGGTAAGCCGGAATTAACATCGGATTTAGAATAAAATTCTTGACTTCCTGTAGGGATATCTCGATGAGATTGCCTCCCTCTTTCCAAAGGAAGAAGACATGGGCTTGGTTGATTTCCGGTTTTAGGGGAAGGGGCGGGGTTTCGAAGATGCACGAGTATTTCCATTCTTTCATAATTAGGCGAGGAGGGGATGGTGGTGAGTCCGGAGATTCCAGTGATGGAGGAGGAATGGAGGTGGAGGAGCGAGGGGACATGCTGGTTTCCTTTTTGTGGGGTTTTTTGAGACGGTTCTCTCGAAGAAGCAGAGTGTTTAGTGGGATTTTGTGTGAGATAATTTGAGGGGGAGGGAGTAAAAGAAGGTAATACTGGATTTTTCTGATTTGAAATGCCACCTTTCACTTGGAGATTGGCCAAGGGATCTTATGTTAGATCTTCATTTTTGTTTTCCAAGGATTGCAGGGCATGGAAGGTATTGTGGGTTTCCATAGGTTCAGCTCTGATGTGACTAGATGGAGTTTTTCTCCCTTTTAGCTGGGGAGGCTCTGCTGGATTTTGGGGAACAAAAAGTGGGGGGTTGACATTGTCATTTGTTAATTTCACAGGGGTCCACCTCTGGTTTTTGGAGTGCTGGGCCTCGCTTTTGACTGCAACGTTTTTCGGCTTATTTTGGAGGGTTCTATTCTCTTCTTCCTCTGACGATTTTTCATGAGGGCCTGCAAATTTAATAACACAGTTTCTTTACCATGACCGAATTTGGAGCATTTATTATAGAACCAAGACCCTTCAAGGTATTCAATTTGTTGGAAAACATTCCCCAACCAAATTCCTGTGATAGGCTGACTTTCTTTCTCAACAAGTACACAAATATTAGCGTATCTCTTCCCTTCCCCTTTTACGGTGTTATTGTCGATTTTTACCAGTTGACCCAGCTTTGTTCCCACCTGGACTAGGATGTCTTGGCGAAATAATTCAATAGGGAGTTCTGGGAGCTTGACCCATACTGCTCCTTTGTTGCATCTTGCTTGGGAAGGTTTAAATCCCGGTTCCCATTCTAGAACCCATATGTGGTTACTTTGAATGCACCATGGTCCGTCGGCGAGGATTCTTGATCTTTCTTGGATGGAATTGCAGTTTATAGAGTAGAAGCCTCTTCCTAAGGCTGTTAGTGGCCGGTGGTTGTGACCACCCCTATATCCTCGCGAGTTCCTTTGATAGGAACTCTTTCGCGAAGGATCTACCGATGACTTTAACAATAATACAAAGCTTCCATGGGGTACCGAGGTCATCATACAACTCTTTTGAAATAGGAATAAAAGGGGTCAAGGTGAGGATGACGGTGGGGGAGTGGTTGCATGTGGAGTAATAAGAGGGGTGAGAAGGGCTAGCTAGGCTTGAACTCTAGGTATGTTGAGGTGAGGAAAGGATGACTGCAAAGGATGAAGGGGAGGGTTGGGCGGTGATGGAGGAGGGTTGAAGGGAGATGGTAGAGGGGTTGGTGATGGCTGGTACTATGGTCGACCCACAGGGTTGCTCAAAGCTCCCTGGTGGAGGAACATAACTCTCTCTCACTTTCTCTCTCTCATTTTCTCTCTCTTCCATATGATGCCCAGTTCATTTCAACTTCATTAAGCATAGTTCCAGTCTTAGTTTCTCAAACCTTTTTCGACACAAGGATATCGACTATTTGATACTCGGTTCACAAATTTTCATTATTATTAAGCCCCTTCTCAACATTATCCTTTAGAAAGTGATGCATTATATGAATGTGTTTGACTCGAGAATGATGACTTAGATCTTTAGACTTATTAATTTTCATAAGTATTATCACAATAGATGGAATTATCGTGTTTTATCCAAAGCATTTGGGAACATCATGTTGTTGCTGCGACATATTCTGCCTCCGCAGTGATATAACAACTGTGTTTCGCTTCTTGGTGCTCCAAGAAACTAAACTATGGCTAAGGAATTGAACCATACCTGATGTGCTCTTTCTATTGACCAAAGCTCCATCATAATCTGCATCAACATATCATTTCAATTGAAAAGTATCACTTCTTAAGTAGAACAAACTTAAATCATCTGTTCCCTTGAGGTATCTCAAAATCCTCTTCACTACTATAAGGTAAGATTCCTTTTGATTTGCTTGGAACCTTCACTAGTGGAAAAAAACCTTATATGACACAACAAAACTGATCCGGTTCTCTCAAAACCGGATCAGTAAATCCACCAAATTATGGGCGCTAAATTTTGGGTCAATTAACTGATCCGGTTGGGAGGAAAACCGGACCGGCCATTAACCGATCCTGGCTCGTCCCAACCGGATCAATTACGGCCCAAAATAAACGGCCCTAGCCTCTCCTCTCTCGCTTCTCTTACTGCACCCCTCTCCTCTCTCATTTCACCCTACCAGACTCCTCTCCTCTCACTCTCTCTCCTCAACATAACCCTAAACCTCAAACTGAATGGCGAAATTCATCTATCTCCTCATCCCCCTTTCATCTCTCAACTCTCGTATCTCATCCTCTCCTCCTCTCTTCACGCCCACCCGAATAACAAAGTAAATTCGATCTTCACCACCGTCAGCACCGCCATCTCTCTATCTTCATCTCCTTCTCTCTTCACCAACAACGCAATCAGCGAAGACCAACAACTCAGCGAGGCGATTTCAATTGATGCGATTTCGTTTCGTTTTCCTGCCATCAGTTAGTTGTTTCATTTCGTTTTTAGTTTAGTTGCGATTTCAAATCTTTTTTTCGTTTTTTAGGGTTTAGAATGATAGTTAGATGCGATTTCAATTCTTTTTTCATTTTTTTAGGGTTTAGAATTATTGTTTAGATGTGATTTCATTTTCTAGTTTTTTTCCCTTGATAGCTTGCTGGATACAATGAGTTGCCTAAGTTCTTGAGTCTTTGGTCTCTCTTGATATAATCGAGATAAGTCCATAGCAGCCTGTAATTTTAGTCGAAGGTACTCATGTTTCCCTGAAAATTTATAGGTTATGCGGTAGGGGATGTTCATGGGATACCTGCCAGAAAATGCTTAGGGAACATCAAATATGGAGATCAGGATGTCATTGCTGCAGCTCTGGAAGCTTTAATTGTTGTTATAAACTCTCACCTTTTCAATTTCGTTTGGTATCATGTTAGCCAATAATTGTGACAGTTGCAGTCTAGATTTTAGTCTGAGTTTGACTATGTTCTAGTCTGAAGATTTTGGATTTGATTGTTTCAACTTTCAGGATAGTTCAGAACTTCCTTTGACTGGAAACTTGCCAGTTATTATGCTGAAGATATGTTTATTGTTGCTGTTGTTTTGGCCTTTGGGTACTTGCTTGTACGAGGACCTCTTTTAGCAAATGCATTGGAGTAGAAGTCGGTTTGGTAAGTGATAACATCTATAGGTACTATTTTGAAGTGTTCATTTAGTTGAATATAAGAAGTATCAAAAGAATTCTTTCTCCATGTATTTGCACTTTTTAGAATTAGAAATTAGATGCGATTTGTTCTTCGATTTTTTTTAGTTCAGATGTAATTTCTAAGAATTAGACTTTCTAAGCTTCAATTGAATTTACTTAATTGATCTGATTCTTACTTATCGAAACTGATTTCTACTCGTCCAAATTGATTTATTTTTTTCTGGTTATAACTAGGTTTCTTGAAATTGTTTTTCTAAATTAATGAGAATAAGTGAAATTGATTATAACTAGGTTAAATACTTTAGTTGAATTTGAATTCGTTAGGTGTTTGATGGGTTTATTAGTTAATTTAAAAATGAATATATATTTGAATTGGTTACTTTAGTTGAATTTTATGTTGTTTATGTAATGTTTTGGCTCTAATTAGTTAATGTTGTGTGATTCGTGACTATGTTCATAATCTTTGATGAATTTGGAAAGGGGGTTGTGTGTGCAGCGGCCGGCAAGGGAAATGCAATGCACGAGAGGGGGATGGAAGGGGGTGTCAGGGGGCTGTGTAATGCAGGAGGGAGGTTAGCAAGGGATGTGAGGGGTTGTGCAATGCACGAGGGGGGCTGGCAGGAGGTTGTGAATAGGGGATATGTGAAGAGGGGTGCATGTGGAGGTGTGTGAAGGGTGGGTGTGTAGGGGTGTGTGTGTGTGTGTGTGTGTGTGCAGGTCGATGTGAATGCAGGGGTCTGTGTGCAGGTGGGTGTTTGTGCAGGTGGGAGTGTGTAGGTGGGTGGGTATGCAGGTGGGTGGGTGTGCATGTGGGGGTGTGCAGGTGGGTGTTTGTGCATGTGGGGGTGTTAGTTTTTGTGGGAATGTGAGTGATCAAATTAGTTTTGTGACATACAGTAGCTTTAAATTGATGAGCTTGCTGGGAGACTTTGCTTTCGAGATTCTTGGGTAGATTCATCAACGTCTTTTGACTTCTTTGTAACGATGGGGTAGGATTACTGATGCATTTGTGGCTACCTGTCGAATTAAAATTTCAGTAATTCTCCAAGTGACATAAGAGAAGGTTTGATTTGTTCCTTCTATATCAAATGAGCATTCTATAGACCTAAAACTTCTAAGCTCATTTTTTTTCTCGCTTATTGAATCACAGGTACGATCAATCATGGCTGTTTCCTCCTGGAATGATAATGGACAGAAGCAGTTTGTGCATGACCCTTGTAAGTCCTCAATTCCTTACTGGTTGAAAATGATGTACCCATGTATTGTATACTGCTCCGCCTAAGCCTTTGGAGTCCTGGAAGTTCTCATGCTTATAATAGAATGATGCAATGTATATGGATACGTAAACTTCCATCAATATACAAAACTTAGGTAGCTATGCTATAAGCCTACTATATGACACATTTACCACAATCAAGGGGATGTCAAAATTTTGGCAGATCACTAGTGAGATCCAAGTCACTCATCCCAAGGCTTATAAGGTCTGGATTCCTTCCTTATTGTGCTTTTAAGATGAATGAAAACAATTTGTTACGTTAGATTTAGAACTAGTCCACTTTATCTTTTCGTGCAATATGTTTATTCCTATTTGAATGTGAATCAAGTCACACATCACAAGGCTTTATCTTTGTTGCATTTATGATAGATCTGAATGTTGTATCATTATGGTGCATAGCATGCTCTAATTCATCAGTTAAGAAATAGGAATCTCTGAGAGCTTTCGTAATTGTTTATTATATTATTTTAATTTCTAACACCTATTCCTAGATCTGATATGGATCATCTATCTTTTCTGTGTTATTGTGCAGACGTGCTTTATCGGTCTGATTTCTTTCCTGGGCTTGGATGGATGCTGTCAAAGGATACATGGGATAAGTTATCACCAAAATGGCCCAAGGCATATCCTTCGCTTTTTTTCTTTTTTTAATCTTGTAAATTTTGGGTGTTTTTTGATCCATGAAATAGTTTGGCCTTGACAAAGCCTCTACTTACTGTGATGATTGGTTGAGACTGAAAGAGAACCGAACCACAAGGGTAGACAATTTATAAGACCAGAAGTCTGCAGAACATATAATTTCGGTGAGCATGTACGATGGTCCATCTTTGAGAACTCTTATCAATACCCAGTTATAATCTGTCTTTTTTGTCTGATTGATGGGAGCATAATTATGATCCTAACCTGCCATTTTGATGTTTAAGCTTAATATGCATTTAACATCTTAATTCTGATCAGCAAAATTAAGCTTTCATGATCTACATTGTTGTATGAAGTTCCTATAAATTTTTCCATAACTAAATAATCAATTATTTCATATGTTCTACAGAGTGGGACAACAACAGATGTATACTTGAAGAAGTTAGATGACGCGCTTGAGGTACGAACACAGTTATCTACTTCAGGAACTACTTTTCTTGTCCTTTTGCCTTCTTAAGTTTTTCGATTTGAAGGGGTGCACATTTTGCACGAAAATCTGCCATATATTAACGTAATAATACGGATCTGGATATTTCCTGAGTTGATTATAGTCTTGTCCATGTTATTGATATTTTAAGGATTTGCTATAAAACAAACTTCATTACTTCATACATTATTGGCAGGTTGCAACACAAAAGTTCAATCTTGAGTTGGTGGTGTACAATGCTGGAACTGACATCCTGGATGAAGATCCATTAGGCTGTGTGAGGGTAAGATGACAAATACACTGTGTTAGGTCTGATTTTCTTGGACTTGGGCTGAAATATACCGCAAATGGTCACTATACCCTTTCTCGCGTGCAAGTGCTTGTAGACACCAAATTTTGAACCCCTATTTTTGTATAAATTTTTTTAATAAATATTATGAAAAGAAATAAAAATAACGAAACCGTCAAGTATTGTGGAGCGCGCGCCCCGTCAAAGGCATATTTCGTCTCGGAGCGCGAGTTTCATTCCGTCGTATGGTTTTCCTTTTTCGCGTTTTAGTCAAACAATTCCGGCTTAGAAATATAATTTTTCGTAAGTCGTAGTCAATAACTACAACCACCGGTTTAATAAAATGATTTGTTGTATAATCATGCTCGTCTTTACTAATTTGACGAGTTTTCGTTAATTGTTTTAAGTTAGTTTTTTTTCAAAAATCGAAAACCGAGTGGCAATTAGGCGTCGAAATTTTAATCGTCTTCCAAAACCGGTAGTAATCAGTTTTCTTGATGGTCAAGTCATTGTTCATTGGATAAAGAATAAGAATATATTCTTTAACCACCAATCACATTCTTTTATCCATTAGTTAAGGAAGGAATAAGAATCATGAAAAAGAATAAGAATAAGAATCAAATCCAAAGTGTAAGAGCCAAAAATCCGGATTTTTTTCGGAAGATTCGAGTTGTGCGCGAGGCACATGATCATGCGCACAACGGGTTCTGCGCGCGCCGACGCAAGCGTGCGCTTAGTGCACGAGCTTGTGCCTAGCGCAGACTCTTACGTTTGGCGCAGTAGTCCAGTCAACACTTCTTTTCACGTTTTTCGATGCATTTCTACGTATTAGGATGTGCTGAAATTCGAATTTTGCTTCATTAGTGTAAAGATCAAAATCAAATCTAAAGAGAATAAGAATATTGACATTTCCCATAAAATTGATGATGTAGGAAGATTTAAGGGGATTTAGTGATGTCATTAAGGTGATGTCATTAGTGTGATGTAATTAAGATAATTTGGGATGTTAAAAATCAGATTTTTGGGTGAAAATTCTGATTTTCTACCTTCTTCAAACCCTAATTCATCACCTCATTTCCCTATAAATACCCCCTCTTTTACTTCACAACCACACAACAACTTCACACAACCACAACTTAACTTCCCCACTTCTCACAACTAAAAATCTCAATACTACTCTCCTTCTCCCTAATTCCTCCCTCTAAGAAAGATATCATTAAAAAAGAAAGCAAAAGTTATAATTAGTAAGTAAAGAAGTTCATCAAAAGAAAAACACAAAAAAGTATTTAAGTTAGTAGTTAAGTGGATTTAGAAACTCATTTAGAAATTAAGAAAATCACAAAAAAGTAGGAAACTTTACAAAAGGAAGTGCATCATTGAGCTAGCAAGGTAAAGTTAAAGTTCTTGTTATTTTTCTTAATCATCTTCTTAATCACATACTAACTTTCTCTTTGTTTCCTCTTATCATTTTTTAATTTTTGGAGTGATTTGGGTATGTGGAAGTCCTAATAGCTTCCCAACCTTAAATCACCCCACCTAGAATAGTCAACTCTAATGGGGAGACTCTTAGGAAATATGTGCTTATGTGATTTTTGTTAATCAAGTTGTTATTCATAACCAAAAACATATTTTCATAAAAAAAAATGTAAAAGTAAAATCGTGCATAAACATCTCCATAAAAAGAAAATGTGATGCTGTACTTATGGTCAGTTTTAATTTCGTACTTCATTTTAGTTTTCGTCTGTATTATGAGAATAGTTTATAGGATGTAATATTTTTTCCTATGAAGTTCAAGATGTTTCCAGAAACTGGGCTTTTGAATTTCTAATTTTTTTTGTCAAGTTAATTAAAAATCATACAACATTGTTGTACAAAACTGATTTTGTCCAGTACCACATAAGTTTGTTCTGTCATTAAAGTTTAAAATAAACTCATTTAGATAAAGCCAAAAACATAAACTTTGAAGTAGACATCAGTATCTTTCCAAAAATATAAAAATCATGTTCATATGAAGTTTATACAATTTTATATCATTTTTACAATACCATTCATGCAAATCACTAAATTCCAGAAAACTGATTTTCTCTTCAGTTAAGAAAATAAATAAAAAAGGGTCTTAAAAATGTCCAATTCGATTGAAAATTTAGTCTTTCAAAGTATCTAGAATTTTCATACCAAAATTCACTTCAAACAAAGTTCAGTAAGTTGGATTTAAAAGAACACATTGTATAAAGGTCCTGTTTTGACCAGTTTTAGCATAAAATTCACCATAATTCGAGTTGTCACTAAAAGCTTGTGAAATTTTGGCACAACATAAAAAACTCACTGACCTATCCATAGGTGTATCACATGCTCCATTCTACGCTTTCGACAGAAAGTTATAATTTTTATAATTCAGTACAATAACAAAAGTGCAATATGGAAATGAAATAAAGTGATTAACTCAACTTTCATAAAAAAATGTTTTCTTTTCACACGATAATGTTAATTAAAAGTCATGAAATTTTAAGTTTCTCTTAGAATGATTAATTTTTATTATGTAAATAAAAATCAATAAAAATCATCATAAAAGAAATCAAAATTAAAGAGGTTAAATAAACTCTAATTTTCACAAGTTTACAAACAAACTTGAATTCCAAAGCCCTTTCAAGAGGATGAAGATCAAGGAGCATCATGGTGATGATCAAGATTGAAGACTTGTATAGATCATAGAATTTGTACATATTGTTGTAATAATAGTTTTTGTAAATAGTTATTACATCACTCATTAATGAAAAACATGCAGATGTTTATGCATAATTTTCATTAATAATTCCACAATTCTTTTTGATAAAATGAGCAACCAATGTTATAAATTTTGTATGTTGGGCCCAATATATCATAGTATATGAATCAAATGACCCAATCTCAATTAAGAGGAAAAATTGCAAATCTAACTAAGTTAAATTGTATGATGATCCATCTTACATTTTTAAATTTGTTCTCCATCTTCAAATGGATCAATCATATAATTTGACATAATTAGATTAGTAATTATGATCTCCGAATTTAGTTTAGGCCGTTTCACGTGTCTCATTTTAAATGGCCAAATTCCAATTAGCCAAACGCAATCTCCAAGTTTGATCTCAAATTGATCATTTTTCTCAAAATAACTTAATAATCTTCAATTAAGATTATTTCTCAAAAAAGCCTTCAATTAGGAAGCAAACCTCTTTTCCCAAGACCTCTTGAAAATTATAAATATGATAACTAATTAGGGTGATTATCTCCAATCCTTGATTAATCGCTAATTAGGGCGGTTAACTCAAACTTTTCATTTTATCACTAATTAGGGTGATTTTCTCCAATATTTGATTAATCACTAACTAGAGTGATTAGCTTAATCTCTTCATTTTAATCACTAATTAGAGTGGTTATTTTAAACCTTGGTTAATTACTAATTAGGGTGATTATCTTAAAACCATTTTTAATCGCTAATCAAGGTGATTATCTTCCCTTTTAAGTTTAATCACTAATTGAGGTGATTATCCTAACCTTAATCGCTAATTAAGGTGATTAATTTAACCTTTTATATTTAATCAATAATTAGAGTGATTATCTTAAACCTTAATAATCGTTAATTAGGGTGATTTTTCTCATTTGAATCACTAATTAGGGTGATTATCTTAAACCTTGAATAATCACTAATTAAGGTGATTACTTTCTTCCTTCATTTTTAATCACTAATCAAGGTGATTATATTTCCTTCCTTTTTAATCACTAATTGAGGTGATTATCTTTCCTTTATATTTAATCACTAATTAAAGGGATTGTCTTAACCCCATTTCAATCACTAATTGGAGTGATTACCTTATTCCTAATAGATTTGTTTAATTCTAAAGGTGAGTTATTCATAATCTATTTTCTTTCCTTTTCATCCCCAATTGAATTGGCCATTTAGGGTGAGACATAAGATCGAACTACGATGGTTTTGATCCATGAGTGGATTCCAATCCCGCAATGATTGGTACGTAGTGCAACTTCAATGCTCAAACCTACCATGTACAAATAATATATTGGTCCTAAATAATAATGGTTGATGTGTATATGTGCAAATTATGTGATTTTCTTTCTTTTGAATAGCCATGATTACTTAAAATGGAAAATAACGCATTTAGTGAGAGCCTGTTCTGTAGAACGGAAGAGGAGACGAGTTCCAGATGTTCGCACCTCTTAACCTAAACCCCGAACCCCATCTCATGGTATGAAAGACCAATTTTCAAAAAACCTTATCCATATGAAGTCATCATCGTTTTAAATGATATTTCTTGAAATTGATTTTAAAATGGTTTATTAAATAAATCTGTCCCTATACAGATATTAATAGGGCGGCGACTTTAAAGTTTTCTAAAACTCATAGTCAAATGAGAGACTTTTGTGGGATTCAGACCGTTAATTAAGACAAGTAAAAAATCGAATACCACAGTCGGCGACTCCCTTGGGGAGTATACTTCCACTTGAAGTATAAGAGGTTTAAATCTGAACAATGCGTTATTTTCCATAAGTATATATAATAAAATGTTAATCATGGCTATTCACAATTTAATTTTTGTATATAGCATGCTTATTTGAAAATTACGTGTGCTTAGTAGTTTACCGATCCATACACGTGCACTCTTTTTAACCATTTTCTTATTAGGTCTGATACCTCAGTCTATTGGCAAGGGTCAGAAATTTAGAATGACAAATTAATAAATTAAGGGCGTAAAACCTGCATCCGAGAGCTATTGCGACCGGCTCTATTAGGAGCGTCCACCCTCGATGGACACAATGGAAGTCACTCGAGGCCACTTTAATATAATCTCTCCCTAAATGAATCACCTTTTAATTGACCTTTAGGACACAAGGATCAATGCACAAATGTCCTTTATTTATTTCAGTTAATGAATAATGTGAAAATTTTTCGAAAATTCCTCAGTTCGTTTTCAGTCGGTCAATACTTCAGTAACCATTAACTGTAGCTGGATTGCTGCCGAAATGATTATTGAAATATTGAGAGTATTCTTGTTTACTTATCATAAGTGTCATGTAAAAAAAAAAGTGTGTGCTCACCCATTTTCAAAAACAAAAACTCACATTTACTTCAAAATTCTTTTCATTCAAATTGGTTTTTCCAAAAACAAAGTTGATTTTTTTAAAAAAAAATCCTGTTTTGAAAATATAGTCCCAAGATAAAGCAAAAAAAGAATAAAATTAAAAATGAAACATGAAAGAGTCATAATCACGAGTTCAAAACGTGTCATGTTTAGGTAATGTAATTAAAACTCTATAGCTTAAAACACGAGAAGTCTAGTCTAAAAAAGTTGTGACAAATCAAAAGTAGGGATAATTGTTTTTTTAAAAAAAAGAGGTGGATTCTTCCATTTCCTGCTAAGAAACATAGAAGAGTTCATTATTTTATGACTCACGTTGTTAGTATGTACATTTAAGGTACTTCACATCAAAAAAATAAGAGAACTAAAGTCTGCATCACTTCATAATGTCTGATTCGGGAAAACAAACTCAAACTAAAGTTTCGATAAAGGGCAAAGGCCGTTGGAGGTCCATCAATCAAATCTATGCGAGACATGGAGGAACCTTTGGGAACCATGTATGGTCGTCTGAAAAGACAAGGTCTTCTAGAACCGAAACATCACTGTTACACTCTGCCAACTCCAGGGGTTGACATGGGTTTATACTGCAACTTTTGCCATCAATACGGGCATGAGACGGACCGGTGTGTTGACCTTCGACATGCCATCCACCGCCTAATAGAAGATGGGAAAATTCCCATTCCTCCATCATGGATGCCCCTAGTCGTATCTTTCTCAAAGGCCGATCTTCCTAAGGAAACAGATCCTCATCAAGCTTTATACATCACTTTAAAATGCAATGGGCGTGAACCCGACCAACATACTAATAGATGACGAATCGACATTTAAGATTTGCACCAAGGGAACGCTTTATGAGTTGGGATATAACAATACATTATTGAGCGCTACCGATACAAGTATTAGGGGCATATGATTAATCTTCGGGGAAGGACCATTGGGATGATCAATCTTCGGTTTAGATATAAAGACTAGGTTTGTGACGCAGATTTCGTGGTCGTCGAAGCTTTGACTTCATTTTCTTTGTTGTTGGGACGACCGTGGCTCCATGCAAACAAAGCTATCGCTTCTCCTGCACACCAAAAGCTCAAATGCCCAACAACCTCGGGAATAGTAACCATCCATGGGGATCCCAAGCACAACCAAGAAGTGTTACCCCGAACCGCCAACTGTGGAAGATGAAGCGGATCCTCGAGAAAGTTCTCTCAACCCCCGTATGTTAGGGGAGAAATATTCCTTCAGTACCCCAAGGATCCAATACGTAAACCGTTTACAACATCCCAATGACAATTGATCAACTCATCGCCTATGCCTGGCATTTGCTTGTGCCTGAATATGCCGTAGGATCTCTCAACACGGATCAGCCGAAACCTCTACTTGCCATAATTTTCTCTCGATAAAGATCTTCTTGATAACCCAACTCATAACATAGCCTTGTATATCACGATCAATCACAAGTGCGGAAATATCAAAGGGGTAATGGTTGATAATGGAGCTTCTACCAATATCTGTCTTCTCAGTATACTTAATTGGCTCGGGTGTACTCCTCCCCAAGGAGAAGCCTCCATAGGAACTATAGTTGCATATGATGGTTCAACACTGGAAATCATAGGATCAACAACCATGATCTTATGCATTGGAGCAGTCATACGAGAAGTCAATTTCATGATCGTTGATTGCGAAGCTCCTTTCACTCTGTGGTTAAGACGACCATGGCTCCACGAGAACCAAGCTATCATCTCAATATTGCACCAAAAAATGAAGATGATAACTCCACATGGGGTAATCACAGTCCCAGGAGATATAGCAATGGGGGTGGCAATGCAAAAATCCCGCATACCTCATATATGTCACCTAAATCATGAGGAGAACAACAATGGTCACACAGAGATACCCTCCCTCAAAGTGGTAAAATACTACTTCTAATGGCCTATTCCCGAGGAGGATCTTGATCAACCGAACTGGATACCAGACATGAGAGAGGTTAAGAGGATTGAGAAGAAGTTTCATTGGCTTTACAAAGAGTCATGGGCCGTTCAGTGTGAAGGAGAAGAGAGTCCAGCACACAAAGTTGCTGCTATTCAATATATCATGGAACCTTATATCTTGCTCTATGAAATTGATTATGAAACAAGAGGCTCTTGCAATGCTTGTGTGCAAGGCATGGGCATCATGGCTCCTCAGCCGAGAAGACAACCAAGAAAAAGGAAAGGTGGAAAAGACGTCTTCAGACAGGAGAATACATGTCATGACGCCCCAGTAAACTGAAGTCTAAAAAAGTGTGAGAAGTACCTAAATTAGTTATAGCTTTTATATTGTACTTTGTAGGTAGAGCTACGTGCGACTTGATCCTCTTAAAAAAAACACAAAAATTCCAATGTTGTAATGCATCTATCTTAGCTTTCTCTACTATGTAATGTACTAAAAGGGGTACATAGGCAACTCATTTTCTGAGTGCAGCTGCAAAAAACAATTTAAATTTCATTTTCAATATATCATAACTACGTTGGGCCTAATTCTCCATTCAAAAAAAAAATCACAAGAAAAATTTCTTTCCCAAAGACCAATTTTCTTGGTATGAAAGACTAATTTTCAAAAAAGCCTTATTTATATGAAGTCATCATCGTTTTAAATGATATTTCTTGAAATTGATTTTAAAAAAATTTATTAAATAAATCTGTCCCAATTCAGATATTAATAGGGTGGCGACTTCAAAGTCTTCTAAAACTCATAGTCAAATGAGAGACTTTTGTGGGATTCAGACCGTTAATTAAGACAGTAAAAAATCGAATACTACAGGCTGGCGACTCCACTGGGGAGTATACTTCCACTTGAAGTAAAAGAGGTTTAAATCTGAACAATGCGTTATGTCCATATGTATATATAATTAAAAGTTAATCATGGCTATTCACAATTTAATTTGTGTATATAGCATGCTTATGTGAAAATTACGTGTGCTTGGTAGTTTACCGATCCATACACGTGCACTCTTTTTAACCATTTTCTTATTAGGTCTGATACCTCTGTCTATTGGCAAGGGTCAGAAATTTAGAATGACAAATTAATAAATTAAGGGCGTAAAACCTGCATCCGAAAGCTATTGCGACCGGCTCTATCAGGAGCGTCCACCCTCGATGGACACAATGGAAGTGACTCGAGGCCACTTTAACATAATCTCTCCCTAAATGAATCACCTTTTAATTGACCTTTAGGACACAAGGATCAATGCACAAATGTCCTTTATTTATTTCAGTTATTGAATAATGTGAAAAATTTTCGAAAATTCCTCAGTCCGTTTTCAGTCGGTCAATACTTTAGTGACCATTAACTGTAGCTGAATTATTGCCCAAATGATTATTGAAATATTGAGAGTATTCTTGTTTATTTATCATAAGTGTCATGTAAAAAAAATGTGCGTGCTCACCCATTTTCAAAAACAAAAACACACATTTACTTCAAAATTCTTTTCATTCAAATTAGTTTTTCCAAAAACAAAGTTGATTTTTTTCAAAAAAAAATCATGTTTCGAAAATATAGTCCCAAAATAAAGCAAAAAAGAATAAAAAATGAAACATGAAAGAGTCATAATCACGAGTTCAAAACGTGTCATGTTTAGGTAATGTAATTAAAACTCTATAGCTTAAAACACGAGAAGTCTAGTCTAAAAAAGTTGTGACAAATCAAAAGGGATAATTGTTTTTTTTTTTAAAATGAGGTGGATTCTTCCATTTCCTGCTAAGAAACATAGAAGAGTTCATTATTTTATAACTCACGTTGTTAGTATGTACATTTAAGGTACTTCACATAAAAAAAAAAAAGAGAACTAAAGTCTACATCACTTCATTATGTCTGATTCGGGAAAACAAACTCAAACTAAAGTTTGGATAAAGGGCAAAGGCCGTTGGAGGTCCAACAATCAAATCTATGCAGACATGGAGGAACCTTTGGGAACCATGTATGGTCGTCTGAAAAGACAAGGTCTTCTAGAACCGAAACATCACTGTTACACTCTGCCACCTCCAGGGGTTGACATGGGTTTATACTACAACTTTTGCCATCAATACGGGCATGAGACAGAGTGGTGTGTTGAACTTCGACATGCCATCCACCAGCTAATAGAAGATGTAAAAATTCCTATTCCTCCATCATGGATGCCCCCAGTCGTATCTTTCACTAAGGCTGATCTTACAATGGAAACGGATCTTCATCAAGCTTTATACATTACTTTAAAATGCAATGGGCGTGAACTGACCAACATACTAATAGATGACAAATCGACATTTAATATTTGCCCCAAGGGAACACTTTATGAGTTGGGATATAACAATAAATTATTGAGCCCTACTGATACAATATTAGGGGCATATGATAACTCTTCAGGAAGGACCATTTGGATCATCAATCTTCAGTTTAGATATAAAGACCAGGTTTGTGACGCAGATTTTGTGGTCGTCGAAGTTTTGACTTCATTTTCTTTGTTGTTGGGACGACCGTGGCTTCATGCAAACAAAGCTATCGCTTCTCCTGCACACCAAAAGCTCAAATGCCCAACAACCTCGGGAATAGTAACCATCCAAGGGGATCCGGCACAACCAAGAAGTGTTACCCCTGAACCGCCAACTGTGGAAGATGAAGCAGATCCTCGAGAAAGTTCTCTCAACCCCTGCATCTAAGGGAGAAATATTCCTTCAGTACCCCAAGGATCCAATACATAAACTGTTTACAACATCCCAATGACAATTGATCAGCTCATCGCCTACGCCGGCATTTGCTGTGCCCAGAATATGCCAGTAGGATCTCTCAACACTGATCGAGCCGAAACCACTACTCGCCATAACTTTCTCGATAAAGATCTTCCCGATAACCCAACTCATAACGGCGCCTTGTATATTCTTTGTCAATCACAGGTGCGACATATCAAAGGGGTAATGGTTGATAATGGAGCTTCCACCAATATTTGTCTTCTCAGTACCCTTAATTGGCTCGGGTGTACTCCTCCCCAAGGAGAAGCCTCCATAGGAACTATAGTTGCATATGATGGTTCAACACGGGAAATCATAGGATCAACAACCATGATCTTACGCATTGAAGCAGTCATACGAGAAGTCAATTTTATGATCGTTGATTGCGAAGCTCCTTTCACTTTGTGGTTAGGACGACCATGGCTCCATAAGAACCAAGCTGTCATCTCAATATTGCACAAAAAAATGAAGATGATAACTCCACATGGGGTAATCACAGTCCCAAGAGATATAGCAATAGGGGTGGCAATGCAAAAATCCCGCATACCTCATATATGTCACCTAAATCATGTGGAGAACAACAATGGTTACACCGAGATACCGTCCCTCAAACTAGTAAAATACTACTTCTACTAGCCTATTCCCGTGGAGGATCTTGATCAACCGAACTGGATACCAGACATGAGAGAGGTTAAGAGGATTGAAAAGAAGTTTCATTGGCTTTACAAAGAGTCATGGGCCATTCAGTGTGAAGGAGAAGAGAGTCCAGCACACAAAGTTGCTGCTATTCAATCTATCATGGAACCTTATATCTTCCTCTATGAAATTGATTATGAAACAAGAGCCTCTTGCAATGCTTGTGTGCAAGGCAGGGGCATCATGGCTCCTTAGCCGAGAAGACAACCAAGAAAAAGGAAAGGTGGAACAGACGTCTTCAGACAGGAGAATACATGGCATGGCGCCCAGCAAACTAAAGTCTGAAAAAGTTTGAGAAGTACCTAAATCAGTTATTGCTTTTATATTGTACTTTGTAGGTAGAGCTACGTGCGGCTTGATCCCCTTAAAAAAAACACAAAAATTCCAATGTTGTAATGCATTTATCTTAGCTTTATCTACTATGTAATGTATTAAAAGGGGTACATAGGCAACTCATTTTCTGAGTGCAGCTGCAAAAAAAATATAAATTTCATTTTCAATATAATAGAACTACATTGGGCCTGATTCTCCATTCAAAAAAAAATCACAAGAAACATTTCTTTCCCAAAGACCAATTTTCTCAAAATAACTTAATAATCTTCAATTAAGATTATTTCTCAAAAAGCCTTCAATTAGGAAGCAAACCTCTTTTCCCACGACCTCTTGAAAATTATAAATATGATAACTAATTAGGGTGATTATCTCCAATCCTTGATTAATCGCTAATTAGGGCGGTTAACTCAAACTTTTCATTTTATCACTAATTAGGGTGATTGTCTCCAATATTTGATTAATCACTAACTAGAGTGATTAGCTTAATCTTTTCATTTTAATCACTAATTAGAGTGGTTATTTTAAACCTTGGTTAATTACTAATTAGGGTGATTATCTTAAAACCATTTTTAATCGCTAATCAAGGTAATTATCTTCCCTTTTAAGTTTAATCACTAATTGAGGTGATTATCCTAACCTTAATCGCTAATTAAGGTGATTAATTTAACCTTTTATATTTAATCAATAATTAGAGTGATTATCTTAAACCTTAATAATCGTTAATTAGGGTGATTTTTCTCATTTGAATCACTAATTAGGGTGATTATCTTAAACCTTGAATAATCACTAATTAAGGTGATTACTTTCTTCCTTCATTTTTAATCACTAATCAAGGTGATTATATTTCCTTCCTTTTTAATCACTAATTGAGGTGATTATCTTTCCTTTATATTTAATCACTAATTAAAGAGAATGTCTTAACCCCATTTCAATCACTAATTGGAGTGATTACCTTATTCCTAATAGATTTGTTTAATTCTAAAGGTGAGTTATTCATAATCTATTTTCTTTCCTTTTCATCCCCAATTGAATTGGCCATTTAGGGTGAGACATAAGATCGAACTACGATGGTTTTGATCCATGAGTGGATTCCAATCCCGCAACGATTGGTACGTAGTGCAACTTCAATGCTCAAACCTACCATGTACAAATAATATATTGGTCCTAAATAATAATGGTTGATGTGTATATGTGCAAATTATGTGATTTTCTTTCTTTTGAATAGCCATGATTACTTAAAATGGAAAATAACGCATTTAGTGAGAGCCTGTTCTGTAGAACGGAAAAGGAGACGAGTTCCAGATGTTCGCACCTCTTAACCTAAACCCCGAACCCCATCTCATGGTATGAAAGACCAATTTTCAAAAAAGCCTTATCCATATGAAGTCATCATCGTTTTAAATGATATTTCTTGAAATTGATTTTAAAATGGTTTATTAAATAAATCTGTCCCAATTCAGATATTAATAGGGTGGCGACTTCAAAGTCTTCTAAAACTCATAGTCAAATGAGAGACTTTTGTGGGATTCAGACCGTTAATTAAGACAGCAAAAAATCGAATATTACAGGCTGGTGACTCCACTGGGGAGTATACTTCCACTTGAAGTAAAAGGGGTTTAAATCTGAACAATATGTTATTTTCCATATGTATATATAATTAAAAGTTAATCAGGGCTATTCACAATTTAATTTTTGTATATAGCATGCTTATGTGAAAATTACGTGTGCTTGGTAGTTTACCGATCCATACACGTGCACTCTTTTTAACCATTTTCTTATTAGGTCTGATACCTCTGTCTATTGGCAAGGGTCAGAAATTTAGAATGACAAATTAATAAATTAAGGGCGTAAAACCTGCATCCGAGAGCTATTGCGACCGGCTCTATCAGGAGCGTCCACCCTCGATGGACACAATGGAAGTGACTCGAGGCCACTTTAACATAATCTCTCCCTAAATTAATCACCTTTTAATTTACCTTTAGGACACAAGGATCAATGCACAAATGTCCTTTATTTATTTCAGTTATTGAATAATGTGAAATTTTTTTGAAAATTCCTCAGTCCGTTTTCAGTCGGTCAATACTTTAGTAACCATTAACTGTAGCTGAATTGTTGCCCAAATGATTATTGAAATATTGAGAGTATTCTTGTTTATTTATCATAAGTGTCATGTAAAAAAAATGTGCGTGCTCACCCATTTTCAAAAACAAAAACACACATTTACTTCAAAATTCTTTTCATTCAAATTAGTTTTTCCAAAAACAAAGTTGATTTTTTTCAAAAAAAAATCATGTTTCGAAAATATAGTCCCAAAATAATGCAAAAAAGAATTAAAAATGAAACATGAAAGAGTCATAATCACGAGTTCAAAACGTGTCATGTTTAGGTAATGTAATTAAAACTCTATAGCTTAAAACACGAGAAGTCTAGTCTAAAAAAGTTGTGACAAATCAACAGGGATAATTGTTTTTTTTAAAAATGAGGTGGATTCTTCCATTTCCTGCTAAGAAACATAGAAGAGTTCATTATTTTATGACTCACGTTGTTATTATGTACATTTAAGGTACATCACATCAAAAAAAAAGAGAACTAAAGTCTACATCACTTCATAATGTCTGATTCGGGAAAATCAAACTAAAGTTTCGATAAAGGGCAAAGGTCGTTGGAGGTCCATCAATCAAATCTATGCAGACATGGAGGAACCTTTGGGAACCATGTATGGTCGTCTGAAAAGACAAGGTCTTCTAGAACCGAAACATCACTGTTACACTCTACCACCTCCAGGGGTTGACATGGGTTTATACTACAACTTTTGCCATCAATACGAGCATGAGACAGACTGGTGTGTTGATCTTCGACATGCCATCCACCAGCCAAAAGAAGATGTAAAATTTCCTATTCCTCCATCATGGATGCCCCCAGTCGTATCTTTCACTAAGGCTGATCTTACAATGGAAACGGATCTTCATCAAGCTTTATACATTACTTTAAAATGCAATGGGCGTGAACTGACCAACATACTAATAGATGACGAATCGACATTTAACATTTGCCCCAAGGGAACGCTTTATGAGTTGGGATATAACAATACATTATTGAGCCCTACTGATACAATATTAGGGGCATATGATAACTCTTCAGGAAGGACCATTGGGATGATCAATCTTCAGTTTAGATATAAAGACCAGGTTTGTGACGCAGATTTTGTGGTCGTCGAAGTTTTGACTTCATTATCTTTGTTGTTGGGACGACCGTGGCTCCATGCAAACAAAGCTATCGCTTCTCCTGCACACCAAAACCTCAAATGGCCAACAACCTCGGAAATAGCAACCATCCAAGGGGATCCGGCACAACCAAGAAGTGTTACCCCTGAACCGCCAACTGTGGAAGATGAAGCAGATCCTCGAGAAAGTTCTCTCAACCCCTGCATGTTAGGGAGAAATATTCCTTCAGTACCCCAAGGATCCAATACATAAACTGTTTACAACATCCCAATGACAATTGATCAGCTCATCGCCTACGCCGGCATTTGCTATGCCCAGAATATGCCAGTAGGATCTCTCAACACAGATCAGGCCGAAACCACTATTGCCATAACTTTCTCTGATAAAGATCTTCCTGATAACCCAACTCATAACAGGGCCTTGTATATTGCTGTCAATCACAGTGCCAGACATATCAAAGGGGTAATGGTTGATAATGGAGCTTCCACCAATATTTGTCTTCTCAGTACCCTTAATTGGCTCGGGTGTACTCCTCCCCAAGGAGAAGCCTCCATAGGAACTATAGTTGCATATGATGGTTCAACACGGGAAATCATAGGATCAACAACCATGATCTTACGCATTGAAGCAGTCATACGAGAAGTCAATTTTATGATCGTTGATTGCGAAGCTCCTTTCACTCTGTGGTTAGGACGACCATGGCTCCATAAGAACCAAGCTGTCATCTTAATATTGCACCAAAAAATGAAGATGATAACTCCACATGGGGTAATCACAGTCCCAGGAGATATAGCAATAGGGGTGGCAATGCAAAAATCCCGCATACCTCATATATGTCACCTAAATCATGAGGAGAACAACAATGGATACACCGAGATACCGTCCCTCAAACTGGTAAAATACTACTTCTACTGGCCTATTCCCGAGGAGGATCTTGATCAACCGAACTGGATACCAGACATGAGAGAGGTTAAGAGGATTGAGAAGAAGTTTCATTGGCTTTACAAAGAGTCATGGGCCATTCAGTGTGAAGGAGAAGAGAGTTCATCGCACAAAGTTGCTGCTATTTAATCTATCATGGAACCTTATATCTTCCTCTATGAAATTGATTATGAAACAAGAGCCTCTTGCAATGCTTGTGTGCAAGGCAGGGGCATCATGGCTCCTTAGCTGAGAAGACAACCAAGGAAAAGAAAAGGTGGAACAGAAGTCTTCAGACAGGAGAATACATGGCATGGCGCCCATCAAACTAAAGTCTGAAAAAGTTTGAGAAGTACCTAAATCAGTTATTGCTTTTATATTGTACTTTGTAGGTAGAGCTACGTCCGGCTTGATCCCCTTAAAAAAAACACAAAAATTCCAATGTTGTAATGCATTTATCTTAGCTTTATCTACTATGTAATGTATTAAAAGGGGTACATAGGCAACTCATTTTCTGAGTGCAGCAGCAAAAAAAATATAAATTTCATTTTCAATATAACAGAACTACATTGGGCCTGATTCTCCATTCAAAAAAAAATCACAATAAACATTTCTTTCCCAAAGACCAATTTTCTTGGTATGAAAGACCAATTTTCAAAAAAGCCTTATCCATATGAAGTCATCATCGTTTTAAATGATATTTCTTGAAATTGATTTTAAAATGATTTATTAAATAAATTTGTCCCTATTCAGATATTAATAGGGTGGCGACTTCAAAGTTTTCTAAATCTCATAGTCAAATGAGAGACTTTTTGTGGGATTCGAGACAGTTAATTAAGACAAAGTAAAAAATCGAATACCACAGGGTGACTCCCTTTGGGGAGTATACTTCCACTTGAAGTATAAGAGGTTTAAATCTGAACAATGCGTTATTTTTCATATGTATATATAATAAAAAGTTAACGATGGCAATTCACAATTTAATTTTTGTATATAGCATGCTTATGTGAAAATTACGTGTGCTTGGTAGTTTACCGATCCATACACGTGCACTCTTTTTAACCATTTTCTTATTAGGTCTGATACCTCTGTCTATTGGCAAGGGTCAGAAATTTAGAATGACAAATTAATAAATTAAGGGCGTAAAACCTGCATCCGAGAGCTATTGCGACCGGCTCTATCAGGAGCGTCCATCCTCGATGGACACAATGGAAGTGACTCGAGACCACTATAACATAATCTCTCCCTAAATGAATCACCATTTAATTGACCTTTAGGACACAAGGATCAATGCACAAATGTCCTTTATTTATTTCAGTTAATGAATAATATGAAATTTTTTTGAAAATTTCTCGGTCCTTTTTCTGTTGGTCAATAGTTTAGTAACCATTAACTGTAGCTGAATTGCTGCTGAAATGATTATTGAAATATTGACAGTATTCTTGTTTATTTATCATAAGTGTCAAGTAAAAAAAATGTGCGTGCTCACACATTTTCAAAAACAAAAACTCACATTTACTTCAAAATTCTTTTCATTCAAATTGGTTTTTCCAAAAACAAAGGTGATTTTTATTTTAAAAAAATCCTGTTTTAAAAATATAGTCCCAAAATAAAGCAAAAAATAAAAATAAAAAATGAAAGAGTCATAATCACGAGTTCAAAACATGTCATGTTTAGGTAATGTAATTAAAACTCTATAGCTTAAAACACGAGAAGTCTAGTCTAAAAAATTGTGACAAATCAAAAGGGATAATTGTTTTTTTTTTTTAAAAAAGAGGTGGATTCTTCCATTTCCTGCTAAGAAACATAGAAGAGTTCATTATTTTATTACTCACGTTCTTAGTATGTACATTTAAGGTACTTCACATAAAAAAAAAAGAGAACGAAATCTGCATCACTTCATAATGTATGATTCGGGAAAACAACCTCAAACTAAAGTTTCGATAAAGGGCAAAGGCCGTTGGAGGTCCATCAAATCAAATCTATGCAGACATGGAGGAACATTGGGAACCATGTATGGTCGTCTGAAAAGACAGGGTCTTATAGAACCGAAACATCACTGTTACACTCTGCCACCTCCAGGGGTTGACATGGGTTTACACTGCAACTTTTGCCATCAATACGGGCATGAGACATACCGGTGTGTTGACCTTCGACATGCCATCCACCAGCTAATAGAAGATGTAAAAATTCCTATTCCTCCATCATGGATGCCCCAAGTCGTATCTTTCACTAAAGCTGATCTTGCAATGGAAACGGATCTTCATCAAGCTTTATACATTACTTAAAAATGCAATGGGCGTGAACTGACCAACATACTAATAGATGACGAATCGACATTTAACATTTGCCCCAAGGGAACGCTTTATGAGTTGGGATATAACAATACATTATTGAGCCCTACTGATACAGTATTAGGGGCATATGATAACTCTTCAGGAAGGACCATTGGGATGATCAATCTTCAGTTGAGATATAAATACCAGGTTTGTGACGCAGATTTCGTGGTCGTCGAAGCTTTGACTTTATTTTCTTTGTTGTTGGGACGACCGTGGCTCCATGCAAACAAAGCTATCGCTTCTCCTGCACACCAAAAGCTCAAATGCCCAACAACCTCGGGAATAGTAACCATCCATGGGGATCCGACACAACCAAGAAGTGTTACCCCTGAACAGCCAACTGTTGAAGATGAAACAGATCCTCGAGAAAGTTCCCTCAACCCCTCCATGTTAGGGAGAAATATTCCTTCAGTACCCCAAGGATCCAATACAAAAACAGTTTACAACATCCCAATGACAATTGATCGGCTCATCGCCTACGCCGGCATTTATTGTGCCCCAAAATATGCCGGTAGGATCTCTCGGCACACATATCAGTCGAAGCCACTCTTTGCCATTACTTTCTCGATAAATATCTTCCTCGATAACTCAACTCATAACAGCGCCTTGTATATCACCGTCCATCATCACGATGCGGACATATCAAAGGGGTAATGGTTGATAATGGAGCTTCCACCAATATATGTCTTCTCGGTACCCTTAATTGACTCGGTTGTCCCCCTCCCCCCAAGGAGAAGCCTCCATAGGAACCATAGTTGCATATGATGGTTCAACACGGGAAATCATAGGATCAACAACCATGATCTTACGCATTGGAGCGAGTCATACGAGAGGTCAATTTCATGATCGTTGATTGCGAAGCTCCTTTTACTCTGTGGTTAGGACGACCTTGGCTCCACGAGAACCAAGCTATCATCTCAATATTGCACCAAAAAATGAAGATGTTAACTCCACATGGGGTAATCACAGTCCCGAGGAGATATAGCAATGGGGGTGGCAATGCAAAAATCCCGCATACCTCATATATGTCACCTAAATCATGAGGAGAACAACAATGGTCACACAAAGATACCGTCCCTTAAACCGGTACAATACTACTTCTATTGACCTATTCCCGAGGAGGATCTTGATCAACCGAATCGGATACCCGGACATGAGAGAGGTTAAGAGGATAGATAAGAAGGTTCATTGGCTTTACAAAGAATCTGGGCCGTCTAGTGTGAAGGAGAAGAGAGTCCAACACACAAAGTTGCTGCTATTTAATCTATCATGGAACCTTATATCTTCCTCTATGAAATTGATTATGAAACAAGAGCCTCTTGCATGCTTGTGTGCAAGGCATGTGCATCATGGCTCCTCAGCCGAGAAGACAACCAAGAAAAAGGAAAGGTGGAACAGACGTCTTCAGACAGGAGAATACATGGCATGGCGCCCAGTAAACTAAAGTCTGAAAAAGTTTGAGAAGTACCTAAATCAGTTATTGCTTTTATATTGTACTTTATTGGTAGAGCTACGTGCGGCTTGATCCCCTTAAATAAAACACAAAAATTCCAATGTTGTAATGCATCTATCTTAGCTTTCTCTACTATGTAATGTACTAAAAGGGGTACATAGGCAACTCATTTTCTGAGTGCAGCTGCAAAAAAAAAAATATATATTTAATTTTCAATATATCAGAACTACGTTGGGCCTGATTCTCCATTCAAAAAAAATCACAAGAAATATTTCTTTCCCAAAGACAAATTTTCTTGGTATGAAAGGCCAATTTTCAAAACAGCCTTATCCATATGAAGTCATCATCGTTTTAAATGATATTTCTTGAAATTGATTTTAAAATGATTTATTAAATAAATCTGTCCCTATTCAGATATTAATAGGGTGGCGACTTCAAAGTTTTCTAAAACTCAAAGTCAAATGAGAGACTTTTGTGGGATTCAGACCGTTAATTAAGACAGTAAAAAATTGAATACCACAGGCTGGCGACTCCACTGAGGAGTATACTTCCACTTGAAGTATAAGAGGTTTAAATCTGAATAATGCGTTATTTCCCATATGTATATATAATAAAAAGTTAACGATGGCTATTCACAATTTAATTTTTGTATATAGCATGCTTATGTGAAAATTACGTGTGCTTGGTAGTTTACTGGATCCATACACGTGCACTCTTTTTAACCATTTTCTTATTAGGTATGATACCTTCGTATATTGGCAAGGGTCGAATTTTAGAATGGCAAATTAATAAATTAAGGGCGTAAAACCTGCATCCGAGCGCTATTGTGATCGGCTCTATCAGGAGCGTCCACCCTCGATGGAGACAATGGAAGTGACTCGAGGCCACTTTAACATAATCTCTCCCTAAATGAATCACCTTTTAATTGACCTTTAGGACACAAGGATCAATGCACAAATGTCCTTTATTTATTTCAGTTATTGAATAATGTGAAAAAAATTTTCGAAAATTCCTCGCATTTGTATTGCACTGAAATGATTATTGAAATATTGTGAGTATTCTTGTTTATTTATCATAAGTGTCATGTAAAAAAAATGTGCTTGCTCACCCATTTTCAAAAACAAAAACTCACATTTACTTCAAAATTCATTTCATTCAAATTGGTTTTTCCAAAAACAAAGTTGATTTTTATTTAAGAAAAATCCTGTTTTGAAAAAATAGTCCCAAAATAAAGCAAAAAAAGAATAAAAAATGAAAAATGAAAGAGTCATAATCACGAGTTCAAAACATGTCATGTTTAGGTAATGTAATTAAAACTCTATAGCTTAAAACACGAGAAGTCTAGTCTAAAAAAGTTGTGACAAATCAAAAGGGATAATTATTATTTTTTTAAAAAAAAGAGGTGGATTCTTCCATTTCCTGCTAAGAAACATAGAAGAGTTCATTATTTTATTACTCACGTTCCTAGTATGTACATTTAAGGTACTTCACATCAAAAAAAAAAACTAAAGTCGCATCACTTCATAATGTACGATTCGGGAAAACAAACTCAAACTAAAGTTTCGATAAAGGGCAAAGGCCGTTGGAGGTCCATCAAATCAAATCTATGCGGACATGGAGGAACATTGGGAACCATGTATGGTCGCCTAAAAAGACAGGTCTTATAGAACCGAAACATCAATGTTACACTCTGCCACCTCCAGGGGTTGACATGGGTTTATACTGCAACTTTTGCCATCAATACGGGCATGAGACAGACCGGTGTGTTGACCTTCGACATGCCATCCACCAGCTAATAGAAGATGGAAAAATTCCTATTCCTCCCTCATGGATGCCCCAAGTCGTATATTTCACTAAGGCCGATCTTCCTAAGGGAAACGGATCCTCATCAAGCTTTATAAATCACTTTAAAATGCAATGGACGTGGAATGGACCAACATACTAATAGATGACGGATTGACATTTAACATTTGCCCTAAGGGAAAGCTTTATGAGTTGGGATATAACAATACATTATTGAGCCATACAGATACAATATTAGGGGCATATGATAACTCTTCTGGAAGGACCATTGGGATGATCAATCTTCAGATGAGAT
Source organism: Beta corolliflora (assembly GCA_947648045.1). NCBI lineage: Eukaryota > Viridiplantae > Streptophyta > Magnoliopsida > Caryophyllales > Amaranthaceae > Beta > Beta corolliflora. Next base: position 118,887 of record CANSZD010004028.1, read on the forward strand.
ATAAAAACATGGTTTGTGACGCAGATTTCGTGGTCGTCGAAGCTTTGACTTCATTTTCTTTGTTGTTGGGACGACCGTGGCTCCATGCAAACAAAGCTATCGCTTCTCCAGCACACCAAAAGCTCAAATGCCCAACAACCTCGGGAATAGTAACCATCCATGGGGATCCGGCACAACCAAGAAGTGTTACCCCTGAACAACCAACTGTGGAAGATGAAACAGATCCTCGAGAAAGTTCTCTCAACCACTCCATGTTAGGGAGAAATATTCCTTCAGTACCCCAAGGATCCAATACAGAAACTGTTTACAACATCCCAATGACAATTGATCAGCTCATCGCCTACGCCGACATTTGTTGTGCCCAAAATATGCCAGTAGGATCTCTCAACACATATCAGGCTGAAACCACTACTGGGATAACTTTCTCTGATAAAGATCTTCCCGATAACTCAACTCATAACAGCGCCTTGTATATCACTGTCGATCACAGTGCCAGACATATCAAAGGGGTAATGGTTGATAATGGAGCTTCCACCAATATCTGTCTTCTCAGTACTCTTAATTGGCGCGGGTGTCCCCCTCCCCAAGGAGAAGCCTCCATAGGAACCATAGTTGTATATGATGGTTCAACACGGGAAATCATAGGATCAACAACCATGATCTTACGCATTGGAGCAGTCATACGAGAGGTCAACTTTATGATCGTTTATTGCGAAGCTCCTTTCACTCTGTTGTTAGGACGACCTTGGCTCGACGAAAACCAAGGTATTATCTCAATATTACACCAAAAAATGATGATGTTAACTCCACATGGGGTAATCACAGTCCCGGGAGATATAGCAATGGGGGTGGTAATGCAAAAATCCCGCATACCTCATATATGTCACCTAAATCATGAGGAGAACAACAATGGTCACACAAGAGATACCGTCCCTTAAACCGGTAAAATACTACTTCTATTGGCCTACTCCCCGAGGAGGATCTTGATCAACCGAACTGGATACCGACATGAGAGAGGTTAAGAGGATTGAGAAGAAGGTTCATTGGCTTTACAAAGAGTCCTGGGTCGTCTAGTGTTTAGGAGAAGAGAGTCCAAACACACAAAGTTCGTTGCTATTCAATCTATCATGGAACCTTATATCTTCCTCTATGAAATTGATTATGAAACAAGAGCCTCTTGCATGCTTGTGTGCAAGGCATGGGCATCATGGCTCCTCACCAAGAAGACAACCAAGAAAAAGGAAAGGTGGAACATGACGTCTTCGAGACGGGGAGAATATATGGCATGGCGCCCAAAGAACTAAAGTCTGAAAAAGTTTGAGAAGTACCTAAATCAGTTATTGCTTTTATATTGTACTTTGTAGGTAGAGCTACGTGCGGCTTGATCCCCTTAAAAAAAAAACATAAAAATTCCAATGTTGTAATGCATCTATCTTAGCTTTCTACTATGTAATGTACTAAAAGGGGTACGTAGGCAACTCATTTTCGAGTCATGTGGCAAAAAAAAAAATATAAATTTTATTTTCAATATATCGAACTACGTTGGGCCCGATTTTCCATTCAAAAAAATCCCAACATAAATTTCTTTCCCAAATCCAAATTTTCTGGGTATGAAAGGCCAATTTTCAAAACAAAATTTTTATCCATATGAAGCATCATCGTTTTAAATGATATTTCTTGAAATTGATTTTAAAATGATTTATTAAATAAATCTGTCCCCTATTCGGATATTAATAGGGTGGCGACTTCAAAGTTTTCTAAAACTCAAAGTCAAACGAGAGACTTTTGTGGGATTCAGAATCGCTAATTAAGACAAGAAAAATCGAATACCACAGCCGGTGCCTCCATCGAGGAGCATACTTCCACTTGAAGTATAAGAGGTTTAAATCCAACAATGCGTTATTTCCCATATGTATATATAATAAAAAGTTAACGATGGCTATTCACAATTTAATTTTTGTATATAGCATGTGCTTACGTGAAAATTCCGTGTGCTCTGGTAGTTTACCGATCCATACACGTGCACTCTTTTTAACCATTTTCTTATTAGGTATGATACCTCCGTATATTGGCAAGGGCCGAATTTTAGAATGGCAAATTAATAAATTAAGGGCGTCAAACCCGCATCCGAGAGCTACCGGGATCGCTCTATCGTGAGCGTCCACCCTCGATGGAGACAATGGAAGTGACTCGAGGCCACTTCAACATAATCTCTCCCTAAATGAATCACCTTTTAATTGACCTTTAGGACACAAGGATCAATGCACAAATGTCCTTTATTTATTTGAGTTATTGAATAATGTGGGAAAAATTTCGAAAATTCCTCGATATTGCGTACCGAAATGATTATTGAAATATTGTGAGTATTCTTGTTTATTTATCATAAGTGTCATGTAAAAAAAATGTGCTTGCTCACCCATTTTCAAAAACAAAAACTCACATTTACTTCAAAATTCATTTCATTCAAATTGGTTTTTCCAAAAACAAAGTTGATTTTTATTTAAAAAAAACTCCCGCTTTTGAAAAAATAGTCCCAAAATAAAGCAAAAAAAGAATAAAAAATGAAAAATGAAAGAGTCATAATCACGAGTTCAAAACATGTCATGTTTAGGTAATGTAATTAAAACTCTATAGCTTAAAACACGAGAAGTCTAGCTCTAAAAAAGTTGTGACAAATCAAAAGGGATAATTATTATTTTTTTTTTTAAAAAAGAGGTGGATTCTTCCATTTCCCGGCTAAGAAACATAGAAGAGTTCATTATTTTATTACTCACGCTCCTAGTATGTACATTTAAGGTACTTCACAATCAAAAAAAACTAAAGTCTCGCATCACTTCATAATGTCTCGATTCTGGAAAACAAACTCAAACTAAAGTTTCGATAAAGGGCAAAGGGGCCGCTGGAGGTCCATCAAATCAAATCTATGTACATGGAGGAACATTGGGAACCATGTATGGTCGTCTAAAAAGACAGGGTCTTATAGAACCGAAACATCAATGTTACACTCGCCACCTCCAGGGCCGATATGGGTTTATACCGCAACTTTTGCCATCAATACTGCATGAGACGGACCGGTGTAGTCGACCTTCGACATGCCATCCACCGCCTAATAGAAGATGGAAAAATTCCTATTCCTCCCTCATGGATGCCCTGGCCGTATATTTCACCAAGGCCGATCTTCCTAAGGAAACGGATCCTCATCAAGCTTTATACATCACTTTAAAATGCAATGGGCGTGAATCAGTACCAACATACTAATAGATGACGGACGACATTTAACATTTGCCCCAAGGGAAAGCTTTATGAGTTGGGATATAACAATACATTATTGAGCCATACTGATACAATATTAGGGCATATGATAACTCTTCGAAGGACCATTGGGATGATCAATCTTCTAGATGAGATATAAAAACATGGTTTGGGACGCAGATTTCGTGGTCGTCGAAGCTTGACTTCATTTTCTTCGTTGTTGGGACGACCGTGGCTCCATGCAAACAAAGCTATCGCTTCTCCAAAGACACCAAAAGCTCAAATGCCCAACAACCTCGGGAATAGTAAACCATCCATGGGGATCCGACACAACCAAGAAGTGTTACCCCGAACGCCTAAACCGTTGAAGATGAAACAGATCCTCGAGAAAGTTCTCTCAACCCCTCCATGTTAAGGGAGAAATATTCCTTCACACTACAAAAACGCTCGTATAGCGACTTGGAGTTTTAGAGACGGATTTGTATCCGTTTCTAATTTAGAGACGGAAAATTAATAATCCGTTTCTAAAAAAATATAGGGACGGATTTTAAAATCCGTCTCTAAATTCAGAGACGGATTTTAAAATCCGTCCCTAAGTTAGAGACGGATTTTAAAATCCGTCCCTAAGTTAGAGACGGAATTATAAAATCCGCTTCGGTGTGTTTTACCAATTTTTCCGTACTTTGTCAAAATTTAGATCTAATTTAGAGACGGATTTTGAAATTCCGTCTCTAAATTAGAGACGGATTTTTGAATTCCGTCTCTAAATTAGAGACGGATTTTTGAATTCCGTCTCTAAATTAGAGACGGTTTTGAATTCGTCTCTAATTTAGAGACACGGATCTTTAAATTCTCGTCTCTAAATTAGAGACGGATTTTCAAATTCCGTCTCTAATTTAGGGACGGATTTACAAAATCCGTCTTCAATTTAGGGACGGATTTTCAAATCTCCGTCCCTAATTTAGGGACGGATTTTCAAATTCCGTCCCTAAGTTAGACAAGTAGATATGTTTTAAAAATGCACTTTCAAATTCGTCTCTAAATTAGAGACGAAAATTCAAATTCGTCTCTAAATTAGAGACGGAAATTCAAATCCGTCTCTAAATTAGAGATGGATTTTCATTTCCTCTTCTAAATTAGAGACGGATTTGAAAATCCATCTCTAATTTAGATAAGTAGATATTTTTTATAATGCACTTTAGAGACGGAGAGCCAAATCCGTCTCCAAATTAGAGACGGAAATTCAAATTTGTCTCTAAATTAGAGACGGATTTTTAAGATGTGTTTCTAATATTTCTTTCAATTATTATCAATTCCACACGTAAAAGTAAACAAGTAGTACTTGGTGTAGTTGGTATGAGTTTCTCCTCGTGACTTAGAGGTTACAGGTGTCCGATTCCTACCAACCGGCGGTTCCCGAGAATGGGGGATTCCCCTTACCCATTTCCACTCGCTTCCAAGAGCCTCGCCTACAATGCCGTACCGGTCGACTTCGGAGCGAGGTTCCGAACCGAGTGAGATTGTGAACCGGTAATGGGATCGGGTTGAACCGAACAACTAACAATAGGTGATTTTAAAAAAACCATTCCTAAACTTAAAGATTTGATTTCAAAAACGGCCTCTAAAATTAGAGACCGGATTTTTTTGAATTTCGTCTCTAAAGTTGAGAGACGGATTTTTGAATTGCGTCTCTAAAGTTAGAGACGGATTTTGAAACTGCCTCTAAAATTAGAGACGGATTTTTAAATCCGTCCCTAAACTTAGAGACGGGATTTTGAAATCCGTCCCTAAACTCGGAGACGGATTTTGAAATCCGCCTCTAATTTTTTGCTACGAATTAAAAACGGATATTATTCCGTCGCTAAATTAGAGACTGATATTTGGGATTCCGTCTCTAAGTTCGTTTAGCGACGAGGACTTTAGTAATCTGACATAACTCGGTCTCTAAATCCGTCTCTAAGTACATATAGCGACGGATTTTGATCGATTTAGAGACCTGATTATGTCCGTCGCTATAGAGTCATTTTTTTGTAGTGCCGTACTCCCAAGGATCCAATACAAAAAAGCTTTACAACATCCCAATGACAATTGATCGCCTCATCGCCTACGCCGACATTTATTGTGCCCAAAATATGCCGTAGGATCTCTCAACACATATCGCCGAAACCACTACCGCCATTACTTTCCGATAAATATCTTCCCGATAACTCAACTCATAACAAAGACCTTGTATATCACCGTCCATCACAAGGTGCCCGACATATCAAAGGGGTAATGGTTGATAATGGAGCTTCCACCAATATATGTCTTCTCAAGACCCTTAATTGGCTCGGCTGTCCCCTCCTCCCCAAGGAGAAGCCTCCATAGGAACCATAGTTGCATATGATGGTTCAACACGGAAATCATAGGATCAACAACCATGATCTTACGATTGGAGCAGCCATACGAGAGGTCAATTTCATGATCGTTGATTGCGAAGCTCCTTTTACTCCGTTGTTAGGACGACCTTCGCTCCACGAGAACCAAGCTATCATCTCAATATTGCACCAAAAAAATGAAGATGTTAACTCCACATGGGGTAATCAACAAATCCCGAGAGATATAGCAATGGGGGTGGCAATGCAAAAATCCCGCATACCTCATATATGTCACCTAAATCATGAGGAGAACAACAATGGTCACACAAAGATACCGTCCCTTAAACCTGTACAATACTACTTCTATTGGCCTATTCCCCGAGGAGGATCTTGATCAACCGAACTGATATCGACATGAGAGAGGTTAAGAGGATAGATAAGGAAGCGTTCATTGGCTTTACAAAGAATCCTGGGCCGTCTAGTGTGAAGGAGAAAAGAGTCCAACACACAAAGTCGCCGTTATTTAACCTATCATGGAACCTTATATCTTCCTCTATGAAATTGATTATGAAACAAGAGCCTCTTGCATGCTTGTGTGCAAGGGCATGGGCATCATGGCTCCTCAAATGAGAAGACAACCAAGAAAAAGGAAAGGTGGAAACGTACGCCTTCGTGCAATGAGAATACATGGCATGGCGCCCAACAAACTAAAGTCTGAAAAAGTTTGAGAAGTACCTAAATCAGCTATCGCTTTTATATTGTACTTGTTGGTAGAGCTACGTGCGGCTTCGATCCCCTTAAATAAAACACAAAAATTCAAATGTTGTAATGCATCTATCTTAGCTTTCTCTACTATGTAATGTACTAAAAGGGGTACATAGGCAACTCATTTTCTCGAGTGCACTAAACAAAAAAAAAAATATATATATTTAATTTTCAATATATCGTAACTACGTTGGGCCCGATTCTCCATTCAAAAAAATCACAAGGAAACATTTCTTTCCCAAAGACAAATTTTCTTGGTATGAAAGGCCAATTTTCAAAACAAATTTTTATCCATATGAAGTCATCATCGCTTTAAATGATATTTCTTGAAATTGATTTTAAAATGATTTATTAAATAAATCGTCCCTATTCGTATATTAATAGGGTGGCGACTTCAAAGTTTTCTAAAACTCAAAGTCAAATGAGAGACTTTGTGGGATTCGTAATCGTTAATTCAAGACAAGAAAATTGAATACCACAGTGGCGACTCCACTCGAGGAGTATACTTCCACTTGAAGTATAAGAGGTTTAAATCTAAACAATGCGTTATTTCCTATATGTATATATAATAAAAAAGTTAACGTATGGCTATTCACAATTTAATTTTTGTATATAGCATGCTTATGTGAAAATTCCGTGTGCTTGGTAGTTTACCGATCCATACACGTGCACTCTTTTTAACCATTTTCTTATTAGGTATGATACCTCCGATATTAGCAAGGGCCCAATTTTAGAATGGCAAATTAACAAATTAAGGGCGTAAAACCCGCATCCGAGAGCTATTGTGATCGGCTCTATCGAGCGCCCACCTCGATGGAGACAATGGAAGTGACTCGAGGCCACTTTAACATAATCTCCCTAAATGAATCACCTTTTAATCGACCTTTAGGACACAAGGATCAATGCACAAATGTCCTTTATTTATTTGGAAAGTTATTGAATAATGTGAAAAAATTTCGAAAATTCCTCGCTATTGTAAACTAAAATGATTATTGGAAATATCGTGAGCATTCTTGTTTATTTATCATAAGTGTCATGTAAAAAATGTGCTTGCTCACCCATTTTCAAAAACAAAACTCACATTTACTTCAAAATTCATTTCATTCAAATTGGTTTTTCCAAAAACAAAGTTGATTTTTATTTAAAAATCCCGTTTTGAAAAAATAGTCCCAAAATAAAGCAAAAAAAGAATAAAAATGAAAAATGAAAGAGTCATAATCACGAAGTTCAAAACATGTCATGTTTAGGTAATGTAATTAAAACTCTATAGCTTAAAACACGAGAAGTCTAGTCTAAAAAAAAAAAGTTGTGACAAATCAAAAGGGATAATTTTTTTTTTTTTTTTTAAAAAAGAGGTGGATTCTTCCATTTCCCCGCTAAGAAACATAGAAGAGTTCATTATTTTATTACTCACGTTCCTAGTATGTACATTTAAGGTACTTCACATCAAAAAAAAAAAAAAACTAAAGTCTCGCATCACTTCATAATGTTCGATTCGGGAAAACAAACTCAAACTAAAGTTTCGATAAAGGGCAAAGGCCGTGGGAGGTCCATCAAATCAAATCTATGCGTACATGGAGGAACATTGGGAACCATGTATGGTCGTCTAAAAAGACAGGTCTTATAGAACCAAACATCAATGTTACACTCGCCACCTCCAGTGGGTCGATACGGGTTTATACCGCAACTTTTGCCATCAATACGGGCATGAGACGTGACCGGTGTGTTGACCTTCGACATGCCATCCACCAACCTAATAGAAGATGGAAAATTCCTATTCCTCCCTCATGGATGCCCCAACGGATATTTCACTAAGGCCGATCTTCCTAAGGAAACGGGATCCTCATCAAGCTTTATACATCACTTTAAAATGCAATGGGCGGAATGTAATTCAACATACTAATAGATGACTTGATTGGACATTTAACATTTGCCCTAAGGGGAAAGCTTTATGAGTTGGGATATAACAATACATTATTGAGCCATACGCGTATACAATATTAGGCGTATGATAACCCCTTCTCCGGGAAGGACCATCGGGGATGATCAATCTTCGATGAGATATAGGGAAATCATGGCTCAGGACGCTGATTTCGTGGTCGTCGAAGCTTTGACTTCATTTTCTTTGTTGTCGGGACGACCGTGGCTCCATGCAACAAAGCTATCGCTTCTCCAAAGACACCAAAAGCTCAAATGCCCAACAACCTCGAATAGTAACTATCCACTGGGATCCTGGTATAACCAAGAAGTGTTACCCCGAACAAACCAACCGTGGAAGATGAAACAAATCCTCGAGAAAGTTCTCTCAACCACTCCATGTTAGGGAGAAATATTCCTTCAAGCACCCCAAGGATCCAATACGCGTAAAACCTGCTTACAACATCCCAATGACACCGACGCCTCATCGTCTACGCCTCACATTCGTTGCGCCCAAAATATGCCGTAGGGATCTTCAACGACATCGGGCCTGAAACCACTACTCTGGATAACTTTCTCTCGATAAAGATCTTCCCCCGATAACTCAACTCATAAGTCAAATGCTTGTATATCACTTTCGATCACAAAGCTGTTACATATCAAAGGGGTAATGGTTGATAACGGAGCTTCCACCAATATCTCGTTTCGCATTCTTAATTCGCGCTGGTGTCCCCTCCCCATGCTGAAGCTTCCATAGGAACCATAGTCTGTACATGATGGTTCAACACGGGAAATCATAGGATCAACAACCATGATCTTACGCATTGGAGCAACCATACGAGAGGTCAACTTACGATCGCTTATTGCGAAGCCCTTTCACTCAAGCAGGCCAGACGACTGGGCTCGACGAAAACCAAGGTATTATCTCAATATTACACCAAAAAATGATGATGTTAACTCCAGATGGGGTAATCACAACTCCGGGAGATATATAAATGGGGGTGGTAATGTGCAAAAATCCCGCATACCTCATATACAGCTATCACCTAAAATCATGAGGAGAACAACAATGGTCACACAGAGATACCGTCCTCAAACCGGTAAAATACTAGCTTCTACCGGCCTACTCCCAGAGGATCTTGATCAACCGAACTGATACTCGTACATGGGAGAGGTTAAGAGGATTGAGAAGAAGTTCCATTGGCTTTACAAAGAGTCCTAGGTCGTTTAAGAGCCCAGGAGTAAAGAGAGTCCAAAGACACAAAGTTTCGATGCTATTCAATCTATCATGGAACCTTATATCTTCCTCTATGAAACGATTATGAAACAAGAGCCTCGTACAAGCCAGGTGCAAGGCATCGGCATCATGGCTCCTCGCCCAAGAAGACAACCAAGAAAAAGAAAAGGTGGGAAATGCATCAGCATTCTTCGTACAGAGGAATATACTGCACATAATGCTCATGAAATCCAAAGTCCGAAAAAGTTTGAGAAGTACCTAAACCGCTTATTGCTTTTATATTGTACTTGTAGGTAGAAGCAACAAGGGCGGCTTGATCCCCTTAAAAAAACATAAAAATTCCAATGTTTAATGCATCTATCTTGGGGGCTTTACCATGTAATGCAATTAAAAGGGGTAATGAGGCAACTCATTTTCTCGAGTGCAAAACAAGAAAAAATATATAATTTCATTTTCAATATATCGTAACTACGGGGGGCCTGATTTTCCATTCAAAAAAATCCCAACATAAATTTCTTTTCCCAAATCCAAATCTACCTATGGAGATACGTAGGCATAATTCTGTTATCAAATTTCGTATTTGATATTTTCTTTATGGTTTTAGCGCTTAAGCAATCAATACATGCGGATCACCACAAAGAAGAA
>CANSZD010004029.1:0-110581 GCA_947648045.1 Beta corolliflora
CATTTCCTTGGTTTCGATGAAAACCAAAGTGGGTAAATTTCTATGAACGGAGGGAGTATAAAATACTAGCCCACGTAGAGCTTTCTTACTCCACAGTCCCGTCATGTGCTAAGAGGCAGAAGTTGAAAGTCAAAGAAGTTACCTCACTCATGAATGCAAATAAAGAAATCTCTATGAGCAAAGGAAACTTCGAAGCTGTATTTTTTGAAGTATTTAGAAGGTAGTCAGATATAACCCCATAAAGAATGCAATGTCCAAACTGAAGCACTTAACACAAAAGACAGATAGGTGGGAAGAAGTAGCATATTCACATGATCAGGAAAAATTCGAAGAAAAACCTTATAGCATGTTGCTAGTAATCACAACGCCCATCCGGCAGTTTATAATTAATCACAGTGGGGTGGGCTTGCTGACTGCTCCGGTAGCAAGTCGACGCTGATGAAGTTCCCAAAGAAAACAAATACTTCAGTTGAAATAAATCTGATGTCAAGCTTGGCTCATGCTTCTGATGTTACCAGTGGTCCTCCCTGATTGCCGGACAGGTGTATGTTCCACATCTTTGGGTTTTTGACACCTTTCAGGTAATTCAGCTTCCATCTCATCAACTGGTGAACTAGGTGGAGATTCTTCTTCAGTAGACTTGGAAACTACTTTCTTTAGATTTTCACAGCTATAAGGCAGTTGCATAGCACCACCTTCAAAATCAGACTCCAGATGTGTTCCCTAAAACCAAAAGGTTATTAAACTTATAGTGATCCATACAATGACCATATATATATGATTGAGGACGAATAAAAACCTCATATAGCTCTTTCGGAAAGTCCAATCTGGTTTCATCTGGATTTTGTTCTTTCTTTGAGCCCAACATGCATCAGAAAATACTATCTGCAAGTAAAAAATTTCATAGCAATCACAGGGTGGAAGTGATAACCAAAAGGTACTAGTTAGAGCTGCTGGAAAATCATTCTAACTTTCAAACCAACCTCATAATGACTCACCACATCATACAAATCGAACAGTCTTGTCCAATTTTATTCCCCCTCCTGCCCTTGGCAGCCTTCCCTTGTTGACACTTTCATTTGTATCACAATGTCCAGGAAAATCATGAGATACATATGTAACAGCAGTTATGGTAAAGAAACCCTAGATCCACAAGGAAGTATACAATGCCCTTCTCTTTAACAACATCAAATTCATCAGCTATAAGAGGATTACCATAGGAGCCCATATGCATGGATACAATATGAAAATTCTCCAAATACTATGTGCACTCTTCCTAAGTCACATAAGTTTGATACAAGGTAGAGGAACCATATTGAATTTTTTTATAAGAGTATCTTCATTCCATATGATTGAATAACATATCTATATATACTTCCTCCGTTTTACTATATATGCATCGTTTCCAATTTCGTGAAGTTTCATTTTAATTACATCAATAGCTCGTTTAGTAATGGGGGATCCTGCCTCTCTCTCCTACATGGGTCCCTCTTTTATCTCTCTCTATCTCTAACCTCGTGACTAAGCTCTTTATTTGTGTGCCACACTCTTATATGATCTCATTATATAAATCGACTCTTGAGGAGTTAAGTGTCCACCTAAAATACCTTAAATGCCTCTTTTATTTTTATTATTGTTTCTAAAATTTACTTGTTAATATACTATGACTATCGTACATGTTTTTTATAACTTGGTAGCAGGCATTGTGTGCATTTGATCTATGCAATTATATTGGAACGGAGGAAGCATATTCTAACTTTATCGAGCCAAGCAATATTCTAACCCTTTATCAAGCCAAGCAATATTCCAAACACATAGACAATAAACCGATTATTTGGTCCCTTCAAGCACCCCTCAAACCTAAACTTAAAATGCAACAAATGGGAACCAAGTTACTAAGGATTCTGAGTTAAACCTCGTCATTGAACATCTATTGCATTATCATTACTAACCTATAATGGATTTTCTCCTCAACTTTAAAGTTGCATACTTGCATAACATGACCTCGCTGTAAAATATACTTCGCCTTCACAAAAAGTACCGAAAGTAACATATGGAAACAAATATTCTTTGTTTTAGGTGAACTTAAAAACAATTATATAGAGTAAATGATTTTAACCTGAGCAACATCTATCACAGTGGGACAAAAAATTAAACAAGACAGGCAAAGAAAAGAAAACCTTACCATCGTATCAAAGCAATCTTCACACATGACATTTTTGCCACCTCTAGAAAATTGCAAAGTCAAGTAACGATTTTTCGGATATACAATCGTCCCAAACAACTTCATTCTCCCCTATTTCATCATTAAACAATCAAATAAATAAGCAAGTAAAAAACTTTTTAGCACTAATACATTTGATAATCTGCTTAATCTCAATATTTCAGACCCAAAATTGAAGTCCACAGCAAACTGATATTCATCAAAAGACAAGGGGAAGAACACATGAGCCCCAAAATTAAGAACTACCCACAATACCAAATGAACCAAGAAAAGCAGAAATAGCAGAAGAAGAAGAAGAACACCTGGGGGAAATCAAGGTAAAGGACGGGGTTTTTGATCCCAAATGAGTGAGTTCACCAATTTTACCCCCAGAAATAGGGGCAAGAAGGCCAGGAAATGAAAAGAGATAACGATTCTTCCTCTGGGATTTCTTGAGAATGTCTGTGCCATGGTGTTTAATCACAGTTTTCGAAGGAGTAAGAGGGTAAACCCTTTAGCAGGAGTTTGTGAAAGAATGTTGTTAGAGTAAGCGAGTTTCTTCAGTTTCTTTCGCTCTTCTAATTCTGGGTTTGCTTCTTCCTCATCTTGATTCTTCGCCTCCTTCTTCTTCTTCTCTCTCGCCATTTTCTTCACAGTTTACGAGAAAATACTTCCTCAATTACTTACAAACAACTGGGCGGGAAGTACAAACAACTGGCTTCGTTCGTCGCTCATGAGACAAAACTCCCAGGTTTATACTTCCTGTTTGTTTTTATTTTTTTCCTTGAATAATGCTAAAAAATAGGCTTTTAATTCCGTAAATACTCAGGAAGTGAAATTATTTCGCGTACCGCCCACTTTTAGACGCATGACGCTAAAAAACGTCTTTTTTTTTTATCCCCGAGATAAACCGCTACTCGAAGTAGCGGTTTTATTTTAAATTAAACCGCTACTTAAAGTAGCGGCTTTACACATAAACCGCTATCTCAAGTAGCGGTTTAGGCATATAAACCGCTCGTAGTAGCGGTTTGCATTTGGTCAAGATCTTGCAAACACAAATCATACTCTACAATATGTAAAACCGCTATTGCGAATAGCGGTTTATGAAAAAAAAGGGCCAGTCATTTCGGCTTCCCCATAACCGGCCAAAATGCGAAACATAAAAAAAAAAGCTATCCAACTCCGCAATTCCAACACCAAATTCCATCCAACAACACCAAGTCTATGCATACATCAATCACCAAACACCAAGTTCATCCACATTCACATTTATCCAATAATTTCTTAATTACGAAGTAAGATCAAGAAAATATGTCAATCACAAACAAAGTTTAATATTTCACATAGTGTTAACGAACTATACAAACAACAAATGAAAGTGCTAAGACCCCCTCTTCTTCTTTTGTGAAGGTCTAGATGAACTAGGTGTGGTCTCACTAGACTCGCAATGGCGTCAAGACAAGATGGAGTGGTGGCGGAATCTAGGCTCGCAGGGTCCTCCGACAGACTCGGAGGCGAAAGCAAAGGTGTCGTGGTAGATGTATGGGCAAAGCGGACATGAAGATGTAGAAGTCGAAGTATGTGCAGCAGAGGTAAGCACGCCCGTAAGATGTGGCCATGTCCGGCTCTCGCTAACAAAGATCAATACACGTCCCCTCATGTCCGCAACGTTCGTGCAAACAACCGGCGCCCCATATCCGGGAGGCAATGACTCAAAGAGCGTTCAGTACAAGTGTTTCAGACCTATGAGCAACATCGATAAAGTATGTGCCTCGCATAGAAAGAAAAATACATATTATATAGTCGAATAAATAAATAAAAGTATAACTACAAATCATGGCACTTACTGGCACTACATCCGCAGACCGCGGGCCGATAATGTGTGGAAGGAGGTCGCCTCAATGGATCTCGTCATGCGTAACCTCGTGATGCGACGATACCACACCATATACTCCTCAATGGCATGAGTACGACCAAGAAACGGAGTGCCCCGAACAACACGTCTCTCGCGCTCATCCCACCCGCGCCATGTAAGGGCGATGTTTGAGCTGATAATTCTTGTTCTTCGACCTCCGATCTATGCCATGAAGGGTCAGTGCTTGTATCACTAGGTCTTTGGACCCTCTCGCTCGAAGCCAAACCGGCGCATAACTCGATCGAGACAATGAAACTCCACAATGCCGAAACAAATAAGTGGAGCCAATGTGCGCCATACATGTCGATCAGCTCGACATATAGCGTGCAACAACTCTAGTCTCGCATCGTATATGGCCGCTAAGTCATCTACAAATAAAGAATGTTGCAAATATTAGGTATGTGAGAGATGTCTACCAATGTATATAAGTTAGGCATGTGAGACTCTATGTACCCGCTTTCGTCCGTCCGATGGTCAAGTGCATCCTTGTAGTAAGATAGCCCACTTGCTAAGTGGGACCTACCGAGTGTACCCGAAGCCAACCGAAAAGAAATACACATTAATATCCTTCGAAAAATGAAACTAAATAATGTCAACAAATGTGAGACACCGCATATTACTCCGACACCTAAGGGGTCAACCCCTCGAACATGCTGGAGCCTAAAATAGGAACGGCATCGTCAAACTGTGGAGGTGGGTCCCTGCAACCTCGAAATCCCGAGGGTCCGCCGATGTGTATGTGCTCCCATGCCCAAAAGTCAGAATAACAACACGAGTCCACCTAACTCCCCGGCACGCCTCGTGATGCCCGACATACTGCCGATACAAGTATGCAAGGGTCGCACTACCCCTGAGCCTATATGTCCCCGCTACGTCGAGATCCGCCAAAAGTGGAAGATAAAGCACTTGTATCCGATCTCCACTCTTGTCACGAAAAAGAATGGACCCCATCAAGACAAGAATATAAGCCCAGTGCGAACAGATCTTGTCACCTCCATCGGCATCGTTCGTCAGCAACAAGAAAAAATGAAGCCGAAGCCATGTCAACCTCAAAGACGAACCCTAGAGAACTTTGGCCTCGTTCTCCGGAGTGGTGGGTCATACCCCTAACAACTCGTGCACTACTGCAGCCCAATTACCCTCGCCGCTACCAATAACAGGTGGTCCGTGCACTCTGAGTCCAAGGATAACAGCGACATCTTCTAAAGTAATCGTCGCCTCCCTAACATCAAATGGAAGGTATGGGTCTCCCCGCCTCCATCGCTCCACTAATGCCGTAAGAAGTGGTCGATCAATCTCCAAACCTCCCCTACCAAACGATGTATGCCAAGAAAACCAAAGACGCTCAACATACCGAAGAACCCTATCGTGAACCTCCCGGTCATGAGTGAGACTATGATGATGCAACCGACACGATAATACCGTGTCCGCTACTCCCCCTCCGGGCATCCTCACTCCGATGCTTATCCCTGGAGGGTGAGAACGCTGCGATCAGTGGGGCCGGGAAATATGGATCGCGCCATCGAGACTCCGAGAAAAAAAAAAAAAAGGTTAGTAACACAATGAGGACTATAATAAGAATATAAATTAATGAATTTTAATAAAAATTAGATTTACCCAGATGTTCCTTCATCATTCTTATTGGGACATCTTTGCTTATTGTGTCCCGAAACCTTACAAATGCTACATCTATATTTGCCGGGCCTATCAGCTGCATACATCTATATTTGTCAAGGCCTTACAAATGTCCAATGATATCTAGCCGCCTCGACATTAATGGAGCCAATTCGATCCATATAGTACAAAAACTTCTTCTTCGCTTTAGCATATGCAGCTTTTCCGAATAGATTCTTGATGGCAGCATTCTTATACTTAGTATTCAAGTTTGAAGCAAGATGTCGCACACAAAATCGGTGATGGGCATATGGCTCTTCCCATCCACTTTGAGGCAATCTTGTGAAGGAACACCAGACTTTATTGCCTTGTCAGCTGTTTCCCTTGCATCATCGTCCTCCTCCCTATCGGAATCCACATGCTCCTCCCTCATTTCCCAAAACATCAACATCATTTCGATGTAGAGTATCAAGATGGAATGTGGATGGTATGTGGGGAGACGAAGCAGAGAGACCGAACTCATTCATGTGCTCATTGACATAATGTGGGTCCGACAACATGCTAGTAAATGATTCAAATTGCATGCTAGGAGCCGATGCCGGTACCTCCATGCTATCCCTAAAGTCCATTGTAGGTACATAACCCACATTACTTTGGAGATTTATCTCCTTGGGAACTTGTTCAATGTACACCTCCATTGCCATGGCTGCCGTTTGTGTCACTGAAAGCCACATAGCACTTAGTGACTCGTCATCCTCTAGTGCAATTGGCACATATTTCCCCGGCATCGGATATCTCATAAACAATTTCAGTTCCACATACATACGATCACATCCAACAACGTCATATACCCTATTCAGAATCTCTTGAAACATCATACCAGAATTGATGAACAAAATTTTTTTCCTTCCACCTCTATACACAATATCAACGTCATTTTGAGATAGTTCACCATTCCAATAAAGGTATAAAGGATATTTAGGTTGTTCCATATTCTACATACAAAAAACATAATGTTAAAGTTATTCTTATTCTACACATTCAAACAATATGAACACCATTCTTCACCTATACTAGTAGCATTTGCAACCTAAACACAACAATTCATGCAAAATCAACCATCACAAAATGCTCAACACCATTTTTAACCAACCAATATAACCAATAAATCACCTTCCAATTCATGCAAAATCAACCATCACAAAATGCTAAATTATGCAAAATACTAAATTATACTAATCAAAACCAAACAATTTCCATCTAACAACAAGCTACAAAGCTAAAATACATAACAAATATGGCATGCTAAGCAAATTAAATTAAAAAAAAAAACAAAAAAATTAACTCACCTGGGCTAATGGACGGTTGTGCGGCGAGCTGTTGGTGGTGCGACTGTGCGACGCAGCGAATCGCCTGGCGTCAGTTGTGCGGTGGGCGACGTTCTTCGTGGCTGAGCTCCGATGATCGACGGTGGTGTAGCTCCGGTGATCGACGGTGGTGTTGTGTGGGTTGTGGGCGACGGTTAGTAAGAGAGAGAGGGAGACAAATTTGAGAGTGAATCGTTCGAATCTGAGAAATTGGGAAAGCTAGGGTGGGATTTGGGGATTATAGTAAACCGCTACCTGAAGTAGCGGTTTCCATTAATGAACCGCTACTTGAAGTAGTGGTTTACTTTAGTCGGCGCCAACCATCAACTTGGGGTCCGGTACCATGACTTCAGTGCGGTCAATTAATATTAACCGCTACTTGAGGTAGCGGTTTACTTTTACTTAACCGCTACTTGAAGTAGCGGCTTACAAAGATTAACCGCTACTTGAAGTAGCGGTTTTACTTAAGTACAAAAAAAAAAAAACTTTCTCGCGTGCCGTCCTATGTGGACGGTACGCAGGGAATTAATTTCCCTTCCGGCATATTTCTGGAATTAAAACCCTATTTTGCATTATTCAAGGAAAAAAATTCTATTTAATAGTTACACTTTCCTTTTTAGACCGTTCCTTTTTAATGGTTACACTCTTGTTTTTTCCATATAAGCGTAAAATATCAATCATCATTCCCACTATTGGTTCCCCATGTGGTCCCACAAAAGTCTCCCACATGCTAGAATTTTCTCTCCTATAATTTTTTATTGTTGATTTTGTACTTGTTGCTGCCAACTTTTAACTTTATGCAACTTTTCTCTCCTACTTTACCCATTTTGCCTTGGTTCTAATGAAAAGCAAAGTGTAACTATTAAATAGAATAAATAGGAACGGAGGTAGTACTAGTTTATGGAGGAATTCGATGGAAAAGAAAGGAAATGAAAAAATATATTTTCCCATATTCGATAAAAAATTACAAATGATTCAATTGGAAAGGAAAGGGAGGGAGAGGAAAAAAAAACTAATAAATATCCCCTTCACTTTCCTCCCAAAATTGGAGGAATTTAGGAGGGAAGAAATAATTAATTAAATTTCTTCATATTAACCAAACATTAGAAAGTTTAATTATCTTATTTTCCTTTCTCATCTATTCTCTTCCCTTCCCTTGTTTTCCTTTCCTTTACTAAAAAAAAATACCAAACACGGTGTTAATTTCATGTATTTAACTTAAATTAATGATTTTGTTACCTTATGATGGATTCCGTCCAATTATTCGTCAAGGTGGGCCCACATATGCGTTTTTCCTCATTTCATTGGAATTTTCCTTGATACTTCTTCTTTCAAACCCATTCTTCCTTTTTCGAGAATTAATTATCAGAATTCTCTTCAAACAATCTCTAAGAACCACAATTGCAATTTTATGGGCAATTTTCTTTGCATTCAAGAAGATAACAAACGAATTTCAACCAATTTAGGTAAGATTTTTGTTTCAATTATGTACATTAGGGTTCTTAGTGAATTAGCTAGGGATTTTATAAATTGGGTTTTTTTTTTGCGAAATTAGAGTTTCTAATTTGGACTGAATTGCACCTAATTACATTATTGTTGAGCTAAAGTAAAGCTTTGATTTAGTTTTCTTTTATATAGTGCGATTTCTCCGGTACATTAAAAAGTATAATTTTGCTCCACTTATACCCAATTAAGCATCATTCCATTTGAACCGAAAACCCTAATTTTATAAAGAGCTCAATTGGAAATAATACCCCGGTTGTAAGAACCCTAATATTCAAAATCGAAACTTAAATATTACCTTGGGTTGCTAAATTGGCAAAAAACCCGACTTTGTATTGCATCGATATGTAACCTAAAACCCCCTAATTCATATTTTTGAAGATTGCTTCCAAAATAATTTGATAAATTGGCCCTGTATGATAATTAGGTTATAGTGGATAGCTTATTGTATTAGTTGTTTCTATAACGATGTTTGGTAAGTAGCTAATACCTTTTTTTAGGAGAAGTAGTTAATAGCTTATTGCTAATTAATAGTGTAAAATGATCAATAAGTACATGGGCATAATTCATTATTGTACTTTTTATTGCTTATACTATGAATATGTTTGGTAAATAAATATTGGAAATAAGACTACTAATAAATAATAATTTAAACTACATCTATTAAACTCAAGATTAGTCATTATTTTAAATCTTTACATACACATATATTAGTTTTAAATTAATGTGCAAATATATAAATATTTCGTAGTTGTAGCTATATCAGTTGCATATTGCACTTAATATGTAGTGATAGTTAGGAGCATAAATGTAAATGATTCAACTAATCATCATACAAGCATAATTAAAACAGTTTTCAAGTGTCCGAGAAGAATAAAATGACTAATAAGACTAGAAAACATGTCTATTAGAACTAGTGAATCAATTATGAAGCAACACATACAAAGTTGTTGTCTAGGTTGTATAGCTGCCATTAAACTAGTGATAATATCATTTCGAACTTTTGACATCTCATTAGTGCTCTCTTGCATCAAAGTAGAATCGACATCCAGTGGTACTTGGGGAGGAATAAAATTTGGACTTTATCTACGATCATAAACGCTAGCTTGGGAACTTTTCTTACCCTGATGTAATTATGCAGTGCAAATGCAATATACATTATCCTATTCGATATCGCGATGAATATTTAGGCAATGCTGCCAATAATATCTTCCAACTTGCCTTAAAAATATCAAAAGCCCTTCCCGAGGCCCTCTTAGATTTGCACCTCGAAATTTTGCTAGATGGTACCTTATCATAAGGTAAGTAGTTAAGTACTCATTTCTCTTTAGATACCCTATATCTGTAACTAATATTTTCTTGACAATAAAACAACTAAAAAGTAAGCATAGATAATAAAAAAAAATTGATATGCTCCCTGGTTCCGTAATATAATGCTTAATTATTTTTGCATAGTGTTCAAGATATATCTTATCATAAGGTAAGCAGTCAAGTACCCATTTCTCTTTAGATCTCGCGTGTCAGCTAACTAATATTTTCTTGACAATAAAACAACTAAAAAGTAAGCATAAATAATAATAAAAAATCGATATCTTTCATACGTCCGTAATATAGTCTTAATTATTAACTTGCGGTCTTAAGACATATCTTTTCGACCGTCGATATCTTTAATTCTTCTTTGTTCCCTTTTAATCAACTTTGATGTGACACAAATGGCGAATTTTACTTCTTACTATTCCCTTTTCTTTAAAAGATAGGAAAAATTGATAGGAACACGTCTGCTATGGGCGTTGCCATTTTAAATCTGTAAGGATTATTTACGACGTCCCGTTATGCATCATTTTTGCCGGAATTTAAAGTGGGTTAATAACCTCTACAACAAGTAAAACGAATTTTCCATTATTTAATTCCAGCATTCATTTTCTCTCTCCTCTAGTGGGCATCCACCCCTCCCATCCCCCACCCTCAAAACTCTCACCCCCACCACCATCGCCACCCCACACCCAAACCTGCCCCCTTCGTCACCCCCTCCCTAACCTCAAACGTGCTACCCCTCCCCCGTAGGCCTACCACCACTAAGCAGCAACATAAACCCCCATCTCCGCCACCCTTTTCGCCTACCCTCAACACACTCTCTTCTCTCCTGTAAAAAAGACTTTGAACTACCTGCCTGAGCTACAGATAATTTTTTAAGGATTGCTAGTCCATCCCCACGTTGAGATGTAAAAAACATAAATCAACATTAGTACTACTAATACTACATTACCCCACCTTAAACAAATACATTGGGGCACCAACGTATCCAATCTTCATATCTCTCAAGAAGACCAAACTTCGATTCAAGAATACTTGTATTCAAGAGCAAGAAGCATCAGAACCCCAAAAACAGCAGCAGCAACGACACCCCAAAGCCAATACTTATCTGAATTTTTCTTTTTGAGTATAGCTTTTGACAGAGTACCTCGGGATTTTATCGGTTTCCTGTGTTTGAGAGTGTTCTCCGGTCGCACTTTAGATTTAGAAGCAGCTGGAGTTTCAACAGCATCTTCTACCTCATCAGATCTCTCAGGTTCATCGGTCTCTGATTTCTCTGTTGGCTCGTCTTCGTTGGATGGTTGTACAGTTTTCTTGGGTTGGTGTTTGGGCAAATTTCGTGGGTGTTTGGGTTAGTGTTTTGGCGAATTTCATGTGTGGTGGTGGTTATGGCGGTGGTTAAGGTAGAACGATGGCACATGAAGGGGAGGGAGAAGGGGAGGCAGAGGGGTGGCATGGCAGGGGAGGGAGGAGAGAGAGAGGAAAAAGGAAAATCTGTTTTAATAAAAATAACTTGTTGAATAGGTAGCGGGTCAGTAGGGATCATTTTAATAAAACATCCCCAAATTGGGGCTATGAAAATAATAATCGCTTAGTTGGGATTGAAAATGGCGAAGGCGGCCCATCTTAGGACTCTTTTTATCGATTTTTCCCAAAAGATAAGGCGAAACATTGATGGACTACAAAGGAGAACATTACTTATTGGCAAAATTTGGTTACTCAATTTCTAAAAGAAATATTTTCCAATTGCCAATTGGTAAATTAACTAAGATCGAGACGTGAAATTACCACATTTTCTCAATTACCTAATGAGCAATTTCATGAGTGTTGGGAAAGATATATGGATCTTTTGTATAGTTGTCCACGCCATAAAGTCCCTAAATGGCAACAAGTGCAAAGTTTTAATTTTGGTTTAGATGAGTGTAATAAACAAATGATTGATGCTACTTATGGTGGTACCTTTTTCATAAAGACTCCTAATGAAGCATGGAGATTATTTGAACATTTGAGTGATAATTCTTTACAACATGTCAATTCTTCACGTATAGGAACTTATAGATCGCCGGGAAGTAAGGGTGGGATATATGAAAATTCTCATTCTTCTTATTTGTCAAGCGAGTATAACTTCTCACTAAAAAGATGGATCAAATATTGGCTATTAATAGCATGAATATGCAAACCTCTACTTCTCATGATGTATGTTCAATATGTGCAAATCCTACTCATTTGTCTCACAATTGCCATGCTTTTATTATGAAGTATCACGGGAACAAGTTAATACATCACAAGGATATCCTCCAAACGGCAATCCGGGATGGAGGAACCATCCTAATTTTTTATGGAAGCGACAAATGGTAGACATGCAACAAGAGCAATGACTTAACCAAATGGTTCAATCTAGTATGAATGTTCCTCGTGGTTTCCAAGCTCAAAGGTATGATTCTTAAACTACACAACATGCCAATGGAAATTCGACTTAGATAAAGTTATATCTCCACTTGGAAAGTTTACTACCACTATGCAAAAACATGGACTCTAAAATTCAAAGTATACAAAAGAAAATGCATGTTGTTGATTCTCACACCCCTTGAATCACAAATTGGTTAGTTAATTAGCTAATGCAATTAGTAAGAGGGATGATGGTAAACTTCCTAGTCATTATGTTGAGAATCCTAAATGAACATGTGAATGCGGCTATGACTCTTACGAATGGTAAAGATGTCGATAACTTTGCGGGAAAAGAAGAAGCATGATAAATATGATGGATTCGGTACTTGGAAGAATAAAGCGAAAAGAAAGTGTGGATTTCCCCTCCCAGGAATATTTCTAATTCTCCTAATCCCGTCCCTTATGAGACCTAAGTTATGTATTCTCAAGCTCTAGAGTTACCATCTAATTTTAAGAAAGATAAGAGAATGGATGATATTTTAGAAATTTTTAAACAATTTAATATTAATATTCCATTGTTAGAAGCTATTAAGCAAGTCCTGCTTATGCTATGTTTAATTTCTTACAAATATGTGTAGTTATAAAAGGAAATCTAAGATTTATGTGCCAAAGAAAGTTAGTTTACATGGTCGAGTTAGTTCAATTTTGCAATATAATACGCCACAAAAGTTTAAGGATCCGGGTATTACCACTATTTCTTGTTCTATTGGTGATTATAAATTTGACAATACGCTCTTAGATTTGGGTTCCGGTGTTAACTTAATTACATATTTTGTTTATGAGAAATTAGGATTAGGTGATCTACAACATGCAAATATGACATTGCAACTAGGCGATGGGTCATTTACGGTGCCACGGGGAAGAATTAATGATGTGTTATATAGTTAAGGTAGACAATGGTTTCTTCCTAAGAACAACACCCTGTTATTAGGGTCATCCTTTCTTGTCTCTTGAGGACGCAACTATTAATCGTAGAATTTGGAGATATGGACGTTTCGATTCTAAACATGAGAATTAAGCCTAATGTTTTTAAAACATCATTCCTCTCTTCTAGTGAAGATGAATCTACTTGTTTTGTTGTTCATATATTTGATAATTTTAAAGCTGAACCACCATTTTCTTCTAAAATTTTTCATGAATTGTTGTCTACTAAGCAAGCTTATGCGGGGATGTATATGGGATTAATTCTAAGTGTCATGCACTTGATGAGGAAGCTTATCAATTGGTAATGTAAATGCTAGTAAAATGACGCTTTTGGAACTAATTTGTTAGACCCGGGTTGATTCGGTCACTTTACTAGAATAAAGAATCGGTTGTAGACGCGTAAGCTCAGCGTTAGCGGGAGGCAACCTAGCTCTTTACTTGTGTTATTTTTTTTTCATGTAGGATTTCAAGTAGTTTTCGGTTCCTTAATTATACATATTTGGCTATTAGGAGTTTGTTTTGTTTTGCGGGGAACATGTGAGGACACAACATAATATAAGTGTGGGGGGGGGGAGCCATCATGGAGTGCAGGTATAGAACACAACATATGGACATTTTTGCATATTCCAACAATGCTTCCACACTCAACGAGACATAAATCCACCGGGGTTGTGTTGTTCCTTACTCCCCTTTTCTTTTGTTATTCTCATATATTGAGGGTAATGTCATCTTTTAAGTGTGGGGGAGAAGATGCACTTATTTATGATTTGCTATATGTGCGAAAATGTGGGAAACTTTAAAAATTATGGCTTTTTTTAGAGCACATGCTATAGAATTTATGGATGTATTTGATCATGCTATGATGTTATAGATGTGAATTACGGGTTTAAATTTTATGACATAATTGCCCTTTTGTCATATTTATGGGGATATGATGCCTAATTTTTTTTCAAAATTTTGTTCTTATATATGCAACTACGTGTCTATAAGAGTATATTATGCTTCGTTCATTATCACCTCTTAAAAGAGTTATTGCTTAATGAGAAATATTAGTAATGGGCTCTAAATTAACAATTTTTTTCTTAAATTATGTTTTCTTGCATATCAAAAAAAAGTTATTAAATATATGAATGTGATTGTTGTAACCTAAAAATAAAGGGTTAGTATTGAGACACGTGGACCAATCGGGGAACGTCCACGTGTCCCCGAGGGAAGGAAGGAAAGTTGGGCGACTTTCTAAGGGGTTGTCCTTTATAAAAAGATAAAAGCCCACTTTAGGCACGAAAAGAATAAATCGAGCCAATTCCCAACGGTGCATATGATTGGGCGATGTTCGGCTCCCAATCATTACGCCACGTGTCCTGTCGATTGCCTAGCGGTCGGGTGCCCTTATTTTAGGGTGACCTCAAATTGCGGCTTTCGGATCCCAAGCACTATAAATAGTCACCATAAAATCGGGTGAAAAAAAGGCTCATTGAACGAGTGTGCCATTACTGCTGCTAAAATATTCTCCCCTCGCTTTCTCTCTCTCTCTACTCTCTTTTTCCATACACGATAGCGACTTAAGCCGGAGGGGGAACCACCACCTAAACCTCCGGGTTGGTTCCTTTTAGAAGTCAGGGAACGGAGCTCGGGTTCGAGTGCGGGAGTCGGGAATCGTTGCCTGGAGTCTCCAAGAAGAACATCTTGAAGGATTAAAGTTGCTTGTCGGGCGAAGTAGACTAAACATTTGGCGCCGTACGTGGGGAGACACAATGATGGCCGATTGTCACTCGTCCAATGTGGCTAGAAACCGCGGTTTTCAAATCCAGAGTAGAAGATACGGTAGATGATGAGCGATCACCCGAGAGGGAGAGGCGGACCTCAGTCCATTATCCATGTCCCACAGTCGAAGTCAGTACATGTCATCCGGGGAAAATCTTGAATTTCTAGTGGCTATTTGCTCATCGAAAAATGTTTTGAATGACTTACAGACCAAGATGGCGGTAGTTGTCCGGGAACATATCAAAAACAATATCTTTGTTGTTCCAAGTAAACCCCGGAACCTGCTTGTCGGCAATCCGGCCCCTCATCGAGGACGCTCTCGAGAATCGTGCGGGTCCTAGTCGACCTGCTCGTCGAGAAGCCTCTAGAAGGACGGCTAGAGGAAAACGGCTAGAGGATAATGAGCAATGAAGCAAGATGGTTGGAATGCGGTGGTCGGGACCCGGGATAATGTTCGTCCAAATGGACATAGGATGGAAACGGGACGCCGGGGGAATACTTGGAAGCACGGAAGGCTGCTTTGCTTACAACGGTTGGCCTCGGGGGTCTACACCGTACTTAAGAGATCCCCTTTGAGGATACCTTCGGGAATAGAAGGAAAAATCTGGGTCCTTATCTTCTTCGTCCGAGGCGAGAGGGGCGGTGGTGCGGCCAGTGGTTTATCGGCGTGCGCCCCAGCCGACACCTCATCTAATCTCGTGTTGAAGGAGTATCTTAAGGAGTTTATACCCATTGAGGGACGGTGGGAGCCCTCCGGATCGCCAGCGACCCCTTTCTCGGCCGAGATCATGGAGGCGCACCCCCTTCCCAAAGGTTAAACTCCCCTACCGTAGAGCCGTTTGATGGAACAAATGATGCGGATGATCATGCTTCCGCATATAAGCATCGAGATATGCGTCGAAGCGGTAGATGATGCTACTTAGTGCAAGAATTTCTAAGTCTACTCTAAAAGGGAGTAGCTTAGAAGTGGTTTAACAATCTTCCCCCTAATTGATCAACAATTTCTTGAACTTAGTTATCTATTCACCGGTCACTTTGTAGCCAATCGATAAGAACAAAAGGCAAGTATGCATTTGGGCGAGGTCATCCGAGGACCAAAAGAAGCCCTTGAAGTTTAGTTAAGAGATTTAATCTAGAAGCTTTGCATATTCAAGACCTTAATCTTTGGTGTGGCCTTTGGCGCCTTCATTAGAGGACTACGGCCGGGAAGTTTTAAGTTTGATCTTGTTAAGAAGAAAATCACCACTCTTACGAAGCCTTGAAGGAGGCGGAAGCATTCATACATGCCGAAGTATGTCTTGAGGCTAATCACCTTGAGTCGAAGCTTGAAGATGTGGTTCGGGCAAAAAGAACAACCCTAAGAAGGCGAGACTTGGGTAATAACCTCCACAACTACTTCGTCCAAGCGAGGAAAGAGAAAAGAATGCGAATCTCCAGTTGATCCCATAGAATTTAGCGAGACCAATACTCCATTCTTATGGAGATAAAGGATCAATATGAGCTTAAGGCTCAGTTGAGATGAAGACTCCTTACGAGAAACGAGGGCAAGAGCAAGTATTGTCATTTCCCACAGGGAGTTGTGGTCATGAGACAAATGAATGTAAGCACCTCAGAGGGCCTTGGAGGATTTAGCTCGTCGAGGGAAGATGAATTCATACTTGCCCCAAAGGGAAGAAAGTTTCAAAAAGAAGGATGATCGTCAAAACAAGAAGAAAGGAAGTGAAAACAATGATGAAGATGTGGTCTTAGTCATCTCGGGTGGGTTTGCGGTGGAGGACCCCGCCAATCGGGGGGCACAAAATTATCTTCGGGAACTCGGTCAAATATTGCTAGCGATCGGGACGAAGGCCGAGCCTTTCCCAAAGGTGGTGGTCAGTGAGCAAGGCCGAGGGAAGGCGAGGACTCCTCGTGATGACCCCTTGGTTGTGGAAATGAAGATAGCGAACCTAAGAGTAAGAAGAATTTTGATAGACATTGGAAGTTCGACGGATATCATCGGTGCGGATTGCTTGTCCGGGTTAAAGTTTGATGGGAAGAACCTAGTTCTGTCCACCACCTTATCATTGGGTTTGGGGAGGAATTATCCATCCTACGGGGACGGTTACTTTGCCGGTCCAGAGTAGGAGAGAAAGATGTCTCCGGGACTTTGTTCATTAAGTTTCAAGTCGTTAGAGACTTAGCCTACAATGTTATTCTCGGACGACCAACTACGAATCAAGTTAAAGCGGTGATACTTACTCACCTTATGTTCATGAAGTTTGAGTGTGATGGAGGACGAGATTAGAACCTTATATGGAGATCAACGGGGCGGCCGGGAGAGTGTTATCTAACTACTTTGAAACCATCGTCTTGGAAAGTAGAGAAGCGGGACCGGGACGAAGGTTCTTGGCGAAGGGAAAATGGCCGAAATTGTGAAAGACCCGGAGGCGGCCTCGTTGATAATGACCATTGAGAGTCCTCGGACGCGGGTTGCTCCCTCAGGGAGAACGTCCAGAAATCCTTCCCGACAAGAAAAGAAAGTATGTGTCCATCGAAGAAGAACCCCTCGTGCGAAGAGGTGATGGCCATCATGGGTTTTGGCACTTGAGCGTCCGAGCTTGTTGAGGTCCCGGGAGGACATATGTTTAGATGATGCTCGTCCAGGAAAGAACCACGAAGATCGAGATCTTCTCTTACCCCTGAGTTGAGGGAATTTTGATAAATTTACTCGAAGAATTTCAAGATGTGTTTGCCTATAGTGTTGAAAAGATGCACGGAATTGATCGCGAGATAGCGGTCCCCTAGGGTGAGTGTTGACCCAGTCTGAAACCGGTTCGTCGAGAAGAAAAGACATCTAGGGTAGGCCGAAATCGGGCGGTGGACAAAGAAGTACAGAGATTGTTGGAAGCTCGATTCATAAGAGAAACTAATTATCCGGAATGGATAGCCGGCGTGGTCATGGTGCCCAAAACCCGATGGCACATGGAGGATGTGTATGGATTACGCTTGATCTTAACAAGGCTTGTCCTAAGGATAGTTTTCCTTTGCGGGAAGTTGGATGGTTTGGTTGATTCCACGGCTGGCCATGCTTTGTTGAGCTTCATGGGCGCCTTATTAAGGGTTCCATCAATTTCCCATGTGGCGGAGGACCAAGGCAAGACGTCCTTAATGCGAGAAGGGATTGTATGGGTGGTGATGATGCCTTTTGGCTCGAGGAATGCACGAGCCACATTCCAAAGATTGATCAATCTGAGTCTTCCGGCCACGGTGGGAAGGAACATGGAGGCTTACATAGATGATATGATAGTAAAGAGTCGGCAAGAAAAAGACCATGTTGGAGATCTACGGGGAGACCTTTGAGACTCTCGGGATGTACAAGCTAAAGACGAACCCCAAAAAATGTGTTTTTGGAGTTTTGGCCGGGAAGTTCTTGGGATTCCTATTAGATCGGCGGGGAATAGAAGCAAATCTGACAAGATTCAAGCCATCCCGGACATGAAGTCCGGTCTAAGATCGAGGAAGTGCGGCGTCGGCGGTTGCCGGCGGCTCTTGGACGCTTCCTCCATAAGTCGGGTGATAAGTGTCATCATTTTTTTCGCTATAATCGAAGAAAGCTAAGTTTGAATGCACGGTTGAAGGCGACGGCGCTTGATAAGTCGAAGATCACCTTCGTTAGTTGCCTGGGTTGGTCGGATCCGGTAGGGGGAAAAGTTGTTTGTATACTTAGTTTGTATCTCCTCGGGTGTGAGTCTTTGTCCTCTTTTGGCGAGAGAGAGTCGGTGCAAATACCAATATACTTTGTGAGTCACGTGCTCGAAGGCGCGAGAATGTAGATACACCCAGGTCGAGAAGTTTGGATTGGCACTAGTAATGGCCGCCGGATTTGAGACCTTATTTTTTTGGCCCGTAGTATACTAGTATATGCTGACCCGACCATTGAAACAAGTTTTGCAAAAAATGGAGGCTGTTTGGACGAATCTTTGAAGTGGGTCGTCGAGTTAAACATGTTTGACATAACCTTTGAGCGAGGAAGTGATCGAAGGTCGGGCCTTATCGGATTTTATAGTTGAGCTTACTCGGCTGACTATAGATCAAATAAACGTCCGGGTGATGGTAGGAAGCTGCTTGGGCGCTCATGGTAGATGGATCGTCAACCGCCCGATGGATGTGGGGCGGGAATCATTTGTCGGTCTCCCGAAGGGGATAAGTTTGAATATGCATTAAGATTCCGGTTCCGGACGTCCAACAATGAAGGCGAGTATGAGGGCCCTCGGTTTGGGATTAAGATGTGCAAGCGGTTGGGGCATTAGAGATCGAGGCCAAATCGGGACGCTCTCTTAGTCGTCGACTAAGTCGATGGAGATTATGAATGCAGGGAAGCATCGATGAGCGAAATATATGCGTACGATCGAGGATGAGATTGAGCCTTTAAAATGCTTTGTTCTAGACCGGTTACCAAGGTCGAAAAATCATCGGGTTGATGCTCTCTCAAGGCGGCTAGCTTAGCTTATAGTGATGTACCAAGGGCAGGTGTTTTGGGAAGTCGAAGCCCAGAAGAGTATCAATCGAAGAAGTCTTGTTTCTTAGTCGAGGAACGGTATGGATGGAACTATCATAAACTTGAGAAGGCGTGCCGATTACCTTCGGACCTTGTAGAGGCCAAGTATGTCGAGGCCGGAGACGAGTGGTTTGAGTTATGGGATGAAACCCTGCCTGATAAATCATTCAATCGTCCTCTTGAAAGTGTATTACTAGGGAGGATGGGTGGAAGTCTTGAAGGAACCCGTGAAGGAGCTTGTGCATCTCGCATTGGGGGGAAGAGCCTTAGGGAGAAGGCCTTGAGAGCTGGGTACTATTGGCCTACCTTAAAAGAATACGCTCTTACTTATGCAAAGAAATGTGATAGTTGCCGGGAAGCATGGAAACTTGCATCGAAGCCGTCCGATTATCTCGCTCCCATTTTGTTCCCGCTTCCCTTTGCCGAATGGGGCATGAACATTCTAGGACCCTTCCATTGTGGCCGTTAGACAAAAGAAGTTTGTAATTGTGGTTGTGGACTACTTTACCAAGTGGGTAGAAACGGGGCGGTGTGAGGCATAACTTCGAATGACGTCGAGAGCTTTATTTGGAAGAATATCATAAGCCCGGTTCGGCATGCCGCGTCAATCGTCTTTGGCAATGGTCCCAATTTGAAACGCCGAAGTTGAAAGATTAGTTGGCGGAAAGAGATATCAAAGCTCATTTTTCTGCGGTAGCCCACCCGCAAGCCAATGGGCAAGTAGAGTCAAACGACATAAAAAGGAAGGTTGCACTATGCCGAGGGACTATGGGTTGAAGAAATCTGGCCGGTATTATGGTCGATTAGAACCACGGCTAAGAACTCTACGGGCGAGACACCTTTCATGTTAGTCTATGGAACTTAGGTATTGTCTTGCCCATTGAGATTGAAGAACCCACCCTAAGAGTCATGCTTTGTACATAGAAGAGGCCGGCGCGCCTTGCGCTTGCCTTGGACCCGGCTACCGAGTTAAGGGGCAATGCACTTTTGAGAATGCAATTGTACAAGTGCTGCAAATGACTCGGGATGTTAACAAGAGAGTCGCGAGGCGACCACTGAAAGTAGGGGATTTTGTTATGAGAAAGATGAAAGTCGTAGGAAGAGCTAAAGAACTAGGTAAATTGACGACAAATTAGGAAAGTCATTATACGATTGTCAGAAGTAAGGAGTGGAACCTTTCGTCTCTAAGATATGGATGGACGACCAATAAAGCGCACTTGGAATTCGGACACTGCGAAGAAATACCACATCGACCTAGATCCAATATGCAGCAATCCTACTAGTACGTAATCACAAAAAGTGCCACGGCACAAAAAGAGAATTAGAAATGTATACATGTACCTTGGTAGTTTGCCAAGCAAAATTCATATAATACGATTTCTACTTTCTCCCAATATTCGTCATTGTTTCTTTATTTTACTTAAGTAATTCACTTTAGGGTATTTTTTTACCGCTAGTTAACCTAGTGGTCTTAAAGTGACATTAAGCCCGAGCTAAAAATTAAAGAAATCAATAATGTCCAAAAAAGAATGAATCATCTAGCAAGGGATAATCATTCTTCGGATGCACATTGCTTCCTAAAGGAGTAGGCCAAAAAGTAATGAACCTCATGGAAGGTAGATTACACACATGGTCCGCGGATTGTAATATTCTCTAGTAAGGGAAACATTATGGTCTCCCTAAAGGAAGCTAGGCTGAAATAAGCCCGCCTTAGTAAAGGTGTCTTACTTTCGAATGGAAGGTCGACCAAGTAGTAAAAGCCCTAGTAAAGGGAAACACTACTACAAGGCGAACACTACTTCCTAAAGGAAGCCGGGCCATGAAATGGTAAGCTCATAATAAACAACAATCATATCCCTGGAAGTTGGCGAGTGTATATATATCCAAAACCAAACTTTCTAAGCTCGTCCAAGATGAGAGTCATTCGGATGTTCGGCCTATGGTGGCCATTCTCCTTCTTGGAACACGGCTCGTCCGAAATGTCGGGGCGAGCTCGGTCCTAGAAGGGGGTGGGGGAATAACCAAGCCGTAAACCTTCTAAGACACTCATTTAGGGACGAGTTCCATTTGACTTAGACATTTATTAAAAAAAATTCGATGGCGAGTCCGGGAATTAGGGATGAGTTCCATTTGAATTTGGGGCATCTGTTTAAAGTTTCGTAATCGTCCAAGAATCTTAGGACGAGCTCATTATAACTTGGGCAAAATAGTTTGAAGTTCACTAATCGTCCGGATTCTAGGACGAGTCCCGTTTGAACTTGTGCATTTTTGTTCAAAAAATTCAATAATCATCCTAGGACGAGTTACGGTTGAACTTAGGCATATTTGTTTAAAGTTCAAAGATCGTCCGGGCCAGTAGGACGAGTTCGTTAATCAACCGGTTTTAAGACGAGCTCTCTTTAACTTAGCATATTTGTCAAGTTTTTGATGGTTAGTCCAAAAACACACATTGTTAGATGAACTAAGTTGGACGAAACGGTTCCGTAACAAGAAATTTTTCATTGATACTTGTTCAAAAGTTTACAAACTAAATCTAAACAGAGAAGACCGAGCTACGAGAGATGGCAATCGGCCAAGATCCGACCAACAAACACTAGCCTAAGGGCTAGGTATTCTTGGCCAAGCAAGAGGATCTTCGGGGAGTCTTTGGCCGTCTTCGGGAGACTCTTCCTCATTTTCCTCCTCGTCTTGGGAAGAATCAACGAAGGTAGGGGAGTGCGACCCGTAATGTTGGGTCCTGTGCACGTCTTCTGAAAGATCGGACGGCGCTCAGCGGTCGGCGTCCTCGGGCTCGACCGGCATCTCGAAAGCCTTGAGGCCCCCTTGGAAGTTTCGACTACATTGACCAGAGTGCCTCCTTTGCATCATTGAAGGATTGGTCGCCTCGCCTTGAGATGTTCATTGTCCTCGCTTAGTGTGAGGTTCTCCTTCTAGAGCTTAGCGGCGGCAGATGGCGGTGTTCCTCCCTTCCTTCGGCTCGGCAAATATGGTGTCCATGGCCGACTTCCACTCGTCTTTTTCCTTGAGGGATCATTGATTTTGGCGAGGTACCGCAGTTCTTGGCCTCCATATGCGCCATGCGTTTTTCCCGGGATTCCGGGATTGACGATGAAAAGTCTCCATCATCGACAATCATACATGGCCTTGTCCCCGGCCTCTGTAGCTTTGTGGATGAGCTGCTTATTTTCTCTTCTAAGCTCCCTCGCCCGATCTTTAGTAATCATCTTTGTAAGCGAACAAGCTGTAACAACGAAGAGCAAACCTGAGTCGGTAGACGAGTGGAAAAGATGAAAACATTACAAATATCAAATTAAAACGGCAAAGAGATTTACCTCGGCGACAAGTTGAGACATGTAGCCAAAATGCCTAGACGATGCACCCCCGAGGCCCTCGATGTAGGACTCGGGGTAGCATTTGAAAAGCTCTGCTTGAGCCTTTCCCTCTCACCTTAGACGATTTAACAAATGCTTGAGAGGATTCGTCATCGAGTCGGCGGCGTGAACAGCGGCTCTGGAAGGGCCTTTGTCCTTATACGAAAAGATGGATGGGTCGGTTCTCTTGACGGGAAGAGCGGCTACGAGTTTGTTGGACGGACTCATCGAACGTCTCCCGACTCGCGGCGTCCGAACTACATTTGATTAGTTGACTCCCAGAAGATAAGGACGCGGGACGTATGATGGTGGCATGCGAGCCACTGGCGAGCGGCAGCCGGCGATGGCCGTCCTTCCTTGTCGGTGCGTCAGTGAATCTCGTAATGCCTTGACCATTTCGGGCGAGTTCTTAGGTTGATCGATCGCGTCGGCGGTTTAACGGGAAGGAGGGTGGAGATGAGTCCCTCCTCTCCCATAGAGGGAGCAACGATTGACGAGTCGTCACCTTGAGGACTTACCCACTTTGGAAGTGGGTGAGACTTGTCCCCGTCCTTTGGCCGATAGGGGTTGCCTTATAAGCGGACGGCCAGTTCACTTTTCTTCTTGTTTGTAAAGCCTTTGGATTTTGGGTGGGGGTTGAACCCCGTTTGTAGTTGGCCTCTTCTTGGGCGTGGTTGGTTTCCCGGCCAACGTCTTTGATGTTCATTCTTACGCAAAAAGAAAGAAATACACAAGTCGGAAAAACGATCGTCCAAAAACAATGATGTCGAAATTATAAATGCGGGACGCACCCTACTTGCTTGAAGGAAGCCGGCCAAATTGAAATACGGACGCACCCTACTTGCTAAAGGAAGTCGACCAAATTGGCCATTACCTTCTAGGCGAAGACCATTTGTTGAAGGAAGCCGGCTAAGTACAGCCGTCTTCCTTCTACGATGAACCCTCGTCCAATAATTATTACAAGACCTTGGACAATGGTCGCCCAATAAAAGAAGGCCTTCGTCCGGGAAGAATCTCGGATGATGGATGAAGACCATTCGTTGAAGGAAACCGGCCAAGTGCGGCCGCCCTCCTTCGACGAAGGGTCCTCGTCCAAAAAACATTATAGATGAAGAACGTCCATTTTTCGGACATTCTCCTTCTATGAAGGATCCTCGTCTAAACAAATTTGGGCATCGATATACCTAGAAGGACGACCTGGACTAGCCGCTTTCCTTCTAGGATAGACCCGCGTCCAAACACTTTAGGATGGACGGTAAAAAAAAAAAAAATATGTATTTGAAGTTACCAAGGTATCGACCCTTTTCTCGAGCTACGATTTGGAAAACTCCTTTCAAAGGTTTTCACTAAACTTAGACATGCTTATGTCTCCAGTCCAAGATTTCCTTAGAAGTGCTATGGTACATTGCAAAGAAAAGGCAAAAGGGTTAGTAAGACGCATATATTGGACAATACATCTTACTTAGAGTTTTGATGCTATACCTCTATCTTCGGCCCGACCACAAGCCAACGACAACCAAGAAGTTTTCGTCATAAAACATTTCCTTAAAAGGAATCCGGTTAGAAGTCCCCTTAATGGTTGGACGATTTGGCTTAGAATACTCGGCTATCTTTAAGTATTCTACCACTTCATCGTCGAGATCTATCTTCCGGGATCTAAGTGTTTGTCGTTGCCCGACTATGATAGCGATAGTACCGGCGGCGTCTTCACTTGGGCCCGGACGAAGATAAAATCGGCCTTCCATTCGTGCATCTTTGAGGGTTTATCCCAGCGGTGATAAACCCGGATCGATTGCAAACGGCGAACCGAGCCCCCTCCCCTATTTTGGGAACTTTAGATACATAGTGTATGCGGGTGAAGGCTGGTAAAGAAGGGGTTAGGCCACTGGTTTGGGACGGCTATAAAAGTAAGAATATTATTCCGGACATTTGGCACCCATTTGGTTATGGCCGATGTTGTAATGCCTTAGCACTTGGTCGACAAATCGTGAAGAGGAAATCTCGACCCGACGTCCAAGGCCGGCTTATAAGCGACAAAGTGACCACGGGGAGCGCTCAAGTTGTGGCCTCCTCGTACGGAATCACAAACTAATAGCCGGCATGGGCATAGCCGAGGACAAGTGGTTGGGGTAAGGGCTGACTTTCTCCAACCACTTACGGTTGGCTAATATAAAACCGGGGGTCGAGACGGGGGACCTAGGCGTCTCCCTAATTTCGGACGAGGTAGTAGAGGGCTCGTCGGATTCTTCGGAGGAGCTAGACTCACCCTCATTATTATCTTGGTCGGCATCTTCCATCTCAATATCCCTTCCGGACGGGCTAGCCTGCGGGTTTATTTGTTCGAAATTCTCCTCCCCTGGCGTTACCCGGGGGAAGAAGGCTCTGCCTTGGCCGAGCACTCTAAGATTCCCTTATTTCTTACGGAACCCGTCTAGTAGACTCCTCCGTTTGGAGTGGAGGTGGGGAGTAATACTCTTCGTCTTAGACATGCCGTTTGCTTGACGCGCGCCAGATTACTCTGCATAGGTAAAAACTGGGTCGTCTGACTTTGTCGACCAAAACCATAAAAATGATATACATGATCGGCGAGAATAGGCCCGACCCTTGAATGTGCCGAAGAAGAAAAACTATCGGTTCTAGCGTCGAGGCAAAGCTGTTGAGCGACCAGGGATTATTTGACGAAGAGGAGGAATTCATTTTATTGATTTTTTAAGAAAAAAATAAAGAATAAGGAGAACAAGGAAGAAAGAGGGAAATACCTAACGAGCGCTTGGACATTCGGGGAAGAAAACAAAGTACGGGACGAGCACACACTCTCTCTAGAAAATCGGAAAAGGTTACGGAGTCTCTCTCTCTAGAAAAAATCTCTCGAGGTGTGAAATGATTTGGAAAGGACAAAATTTAACAATTTTGAATAATGGGATCTAAATTTACAATTTCTTTCTTAAATTATGTTTTCTTGCATATCAAAAAAAAGTTATTAAAGATATGAATGTGATTGTTGTAACCTAAAAATAAAGGGTTAGTATTAAGACACGTGGACTAATCAGGAACGTCCACGTGTCCCAGATAGGGAAGGAAAGTTGGGCAGCTTTCTAAGGGGTTTTCCTTTTTAAAAAAGATAAAAGCCCACTTTTGGCCTGAAAAGAATAAATCAGAGCCCAAAACCCAAAAAATGGGTGCATATGATTGGGCGATGTTCGGCTCCCAATCATTGCACGCTACGTGTTTAAATACGATTGCCTAGCCAATTAGGTGCCCTTATTTTAGGGTGACCTCAAATGGCGACTTTCAGCTCCCAAACACTATAAATAGTCACCATATAATCAAGTAAAAAGAAGGCTCATTGAACAGTGTGCCATTACTCTACCACTAGTAGAATAATTGCTTATTGCTGCGGTGATATTGCTGCGGTTTTACCCATACGCAGCAATATATCACGTAAAAAGAAAAGGCAAAATATAAAATAACCATATTGCTGCGGTTTCTACTAAAAACCGCAGCAATATGGTTTCAACGGGAAAGTTTTGAAAAAAAATTGACTTTTTTGACCATACATATTCTTTGCGGTTTTTAGTAGAAACCGCGGCAATATATTAAAATAATATTTAAAAAATAATATTTTAATATATTGCTGCTGGTTTTTAAAAAAAATGCAGAATATCCCCATTTATTTCATATAAGAGGCGCTAGGGTTTGGGGGACACGCATTTCGGTCGTTTTTCTCCTTTCTCTCTCCTCCTTCAAATCTCCCTCTTCATCCTCATTTCGTCGTTCTTCTTCACCCTTCTCGGCCCGTCGGCCTTTCTATTCCCGTCGTCAGTTCAATTCGCCGCATCGAAGGGGGAGAGAGAGGAGTTCGAAAGTTTCATTTGATATGGTTTTGTTCAATTTTTGTACCGTTTAGGGTTGGAAGTTTTTCGCTTTCGGGGCTTTCTTGGTGCGTTTGCCGGCGAAATTATTGTGCTTCTAGCGAAGCTTTTGACATTACGGTAAGCTCGTCACATTTCTTTTCGTTTTTTGTTCTTGCTTCGATTTTAGGTGAGTCTTGGATTGTTTTTTCTTTGAATTTACGGCGAGTTGTTCTCGAAATTCGTGCGGACTTGTGAAACCTCCATCTCACCGGCCATGGGACGCGTGAAACTCCGGTTTCGAAGATCTCGACATCGGTGATTGAAGGAGATTGAAAGAAAGGCGTTTCCGAAGAATTTCGGTCGCCTTTGCCAAGTTAGGTGAATTTCGCTAGCCTTCGCCGCCCTTCACCGCCGCTGATTGATGATTTTTTTTTTGTTTTTATTTATTTTTTATTTAGGTTTTTTTTTGTTACGAGTTTTTTTAGAGTATGATGCGTTTGTTTGATGGCGTGTGTTAATCGTTGCAATTGCGGCGTGTATGGATGAGCTTTGATATCGAATTTTTTTTCATCGATATGATGTTAGGGTTTTGTTCTTCGTTTATTTTTGTTTTATAATCTCTTATTCTTTTTGTATATGTTGGATTTTGTGTTATCGATATGTGTTTTAGTGTTTGTATAAGAATTCTTTGTCACTACTTCTAATTTGTAGTGTTTTATTTTTTGTACATCTTTTTTCTTTCAAATTTGATGACCAAAGGAAAAAAAAAAAATTTTTTTTTTCACCTATACCACTACCTATTCTTTGTGGTTTTCGTAAACAACCGCAACAATAGGCTTCATTTTTATTAAAAAAAATACATATTCTTTGCCGGTTTGTGTCGGGAACCGCGGCGATATGTTGTACTTTTTAATAAAAAATAAACCTATTCTTTGCGGTTTTGGGTAGGAACCGCGGCAATAGCTTAGCCTATTCTTTGCGGTCAAAAACCGCGGCAATAGGTTAATTACCTATTCTTTGCGCCCTTAATTGCTGCTGCGGCCAAAACCGCCGCAATAGGCTGCTTAATGACCGCAGCAATAAACATTTATTCTACTAGTGTACTAAAATATTCTCTCTCACTTTCTCTCTCTATCTCTACTCTCTTTTTCCAAACCTAATAATTGACTTAAGCTTCGGAGGGGAACCACCATCCAAACCTCTCGGGTTGGTTCCTTTTTTGCGGGTTCGGGAACGGAGCTCATGTTTGGAGTGCGGGAGTCGGGAATCATTGCACAAGTCTCCAAAGAAGAACATCTTGAAGGATTGAAGTTGCTTGTCGGACAAGTATACTAAACGGTGATGACTTTAATTTTTGCAACCTATTAAATATACCTTAATAAAGCTTTTTCATTGGCTTAGATCTTTGGGTATGGAGGAAGAATTTTGTACTTTAATCTACCTAATTAGTACCTATACTTTTCTTGGTGATCTTTCCTTGCTCTTGGTTACTAAAAAATTACTTGACTTAAAAAAAAAAAAACAGAGAGAATCACGGTTCAAAAAAAAAAACAAATGGACTAGTAATCCAAATTATATCAAGTTGTGAGAAATGTGAACCATTGAAAAACAAAGAGTGAAAAATGTCTTGTATTTCCAAAATAGAAATCGAAAAAAAGCATATAAAAAGCTTCAAAAGCAATGCAAACAACAAAGTATCGAGTACTCCTTTGAGATCATTGGGTGGCAAGTGCAATGTCACATGAAAAGACGATCCTTGTACGGGTACTAAGCTCCTCTTATACGGAAAAGTATGTGGGAATCAACGAAACAATAATTATGTCAGACTAAAGTACCTCGTATTTGAACGTCGATACACTTGCACATGAGCACCTAGATTACTTATAAGATTAAACTAATTTATTGTAAAGGTTGCTTGATAATGAAAGTTCAATATCATTCATAGCTTGCTAATCTAATAAAAATTATTTTTATGACTAACACTTAATTTCTTTTAAAACAAAACCGTTTTAGACTATTGCTAAATTCTCATTAGTTTGATTTCTTCTTTGAGGGATGGTGGAGTGATACGATGCCAATTGGTCTCGAGTGATATTAGGTGTTACTTTGATATTTTCTTTGCTCCAAGACTAGCAAAGTTGAAGTGTAGGGGAGTTGATAAATGTGAATTATTATATATTATAGCCTTTTCATTTCCTCTTACTAGCTTCTTATCTAGCATTATAAACTATAAGTTGTGGGTCTTAATAGTTTTCATAGGTTATCTAGTAATTATCTTAATATGATCATTAATTAGTTTGACCTATGCTATATTTTGTACTAGTAATAATATATCTAATGTTGGCAGGTACATTATAATTTTAGGGTCAAAAGAAAGGAAAAATGGTCTTGAGTAAATAAATAGGTTAAACCTATGTCAACAAATATTTGCCAAATGAGTAGAGGAAATTTGGATTTCCTATTAACCACTCACGTCAATTGGAATAAGGTGGGCCAAACCCAATGTAAACAAAAGAACAAGACTACACGCTGGCAATTCAGAAAAAAGAAGAAGAAGAAAACCCTATTGATATAAGTTAAATGTTTGTTAAGGCAAAATTCCAACTAAAACCAAGACATTAAGCTGTTTCATTTGACTTTTGCAAGGATATTTTTTTTAGAGACAACTTATATTGAGCTGGTTTCTTACAAAGTGACGGATAATATCGAATAAAATAAAAAAAAGTTAAGTGCACCGTTCTCGAGTTCCAAGTCATTCAAGTAGAGAGTGACATCTAAGTTTAGGCTTTCTTCTAGTCGAATTCTAGATTATTCTCTTGTTTTTTGTCCTCAAGTTACGCAACTATCTTCTGTCAAGGCTAGAGCTAGAAAACATAGCATCAAGAACATGAAAACACAATAATACATAGTCGTATCAATATGTCATCTATTGTGGTAACCACCATAACGGTGGAAGTACGTCATCTTCTTCTAGTATGGGCAATCTATCAACAAAAATGCCTCAAATGAGTCGGACGATATCATTGAATTGATCATCATACAAGTCAAAAGGAAATCAAATTCTTTGGAATGGCACGCGGGACAATTTATCATGTAGATGAAGTAGAAAAGCGGCGACGAGAAATACATAAAACCTAATGATTGTATAACTTCATTGTGGTTTCGATATATAACGGCACTAATAGAGAAATTGTCAAAGCTTTTACGCAATAATACGGAAAAGACGATCACATTGTAATTTCTTCAAAGTAGACAATAAGAGAAAATTTTCACGGGGCACCGGAATACGAGAAGAATACATCCGGGTAATTTACATTACTAACAATAATTCACTCAAATTCAAATTTCCTTGAACGTACTTTGCTTAGAATTCGTATCCGAGGCGATCAAACACTAAAAATAACAAGAAATATATAATCAAATAATCAAACTAACTAGAAAGAAAATCGGATTTATTAGCCTTATTCAAACACTCCATTCAATCAAAAAAAGTGCCAAAATAGAACCAAAATTCAAATGTGAGCTCGAAATTCGCAAGAATAGCTTAAAATTCACAGCAATTAAGATTATTTTGAGAGGGAGAGAGAGAGAGACACGTGCGAGTACGAGAGTAGAGAGAAATCGATAGAAGAGCAGAGCTAGGGTTTGACATGTGAGGAGAAACTTCATAGATAGAAGAGCTTTAACGTAGTTACCTCCAGCATCTTACCGGGAAACGCAGTACGGGTTAGAAAGGATGAGTTTGTACGGCTACCACAAATTTACGAGAAAAAATCGGTTTATTCGGCTCAATAACCCTTCTTATGACTATCTTTACTATTTTAATTAGGAACGGTGATGCGGATTAATAAAGAGGATCGGATTTTGTAGCTACCTGTTGCGGAGCGGCGCAAGTTTGAGCGGTTCATCCGCCTCGAAAAATTCATGAACCAATGGCCTAGAGGGTGATCTTTGGTATAACGGCACAAATTCGGGATTTTATTTCTTCTTTAATGCGCTTCACAGAGGAAGGAGTACTATATTTTTGTTCCGGTAGCCTTCATTGCAAGC
The DNA here is from genome assembly GCA_947648045.1 of Beta corolliflora. Classification (NCBI taxonomy): domain Eukaryota; kingdom Viridiplantae; phylum Streptophyta; class Magnoliopsida; order Caryophyllales; family Amaranthaceae; genus Beta; species Beta corolliflora. The sequence goes on from CANSZD010004029.1 coordinate 30,865, forward strand.
AATCCAAAAATCATAAATACGAGGCCACGATTAGAGCATAAAAGAAAGCTTCCTTAATCTCAAAGATCCTACGTCAAATATCGATGCACACCAAGTGAGGACCGGAGCATCTAACAACACTCTGCATCCAACTCATGATTATCACACTAATTGACAAAAAGCGCCATAAGCGATCATTTATTGAATACATGAAATAAGCTAAAGCCGAGCCAATTGAAAGAATTTGTAAGCTATTTATCAAAGAACTAAAGAAGTAATAACAAAACCGCAAGCGGTATCAAGACTCATGATTAGACATATCTAGTTTAATTATGTTTTGGTTTCTTAAAGGTATTTTAGTATAAGAGAACGAAGAGACTATTTAAGAGCAAAATATAACAAGTAATAGAGTATTACACTAGTGGAAAAAAAGGCAAGGGCTGCGATACAAGGGCTGCGGTTATCTTAAAACGCACCCCCTTCATACTAAAGGGCTGCGGTTAGCCCAAAGCCGTGACCCTTCCACTAAAAGGGCTGCGGTTTTTGGGCTAACGCGGCCCCCTTGGGCCTAATTAATCCTCACGTTTATTCTCCCAGGGCCCTGCTGACCCCATTTACTCACCCCTCTCCTCATTCTCTCTCTATCGCGTGGTCACGCAAACCCTACCCCTCTTCTTCTCCCCCACCCCGTTTCTTTCTCTTCGCCCGGCGCCTACCTCCCCTTCGGTTCGCCGGTGCTCCACCTCCCCCTCGGCGCTCGCCGTCTTTGCTCTCTCGCTCTTTCTCCTTCGTTCGTCTTTGTTTTCTCTCTCTTTCCTCATTGCTTAGTTGAACAAGAGCTGCGCACAAACAAGGTTTCTCTCTTCTTTTTTTGTTTTGATTAAGATTATTGTGTAGATATGTAAAGTATGAATGATATCTCTGCAAAATCTACGAAGAAAAATACCTAATTTCGAAGTGTAAAAATGGCGAAACCTCGAGTTTCAATGGAGGTCGGAAACGATGGAGTTGCTCTTATCACTCTTTCAAATCCTCCTGTTAATTCCTTGGCGATTAGAGTTTGTTTCTCATTTTTCGTAATAAAATTTCGTTTAATTTTCAATTTCAAATGCGAATTACACTTTTTTTCCCTCTATTTTTTTTTTGGTATTAATTGATGGATTGAAAGAGTTATATGATGAAGCTTTGAATATAAATGATGTTAAAGCTATCATTATCCTGGTAAGTTGGAAATCATTTGATATTGTGAATTGTAAATTTTCAATTTGTAAAATTGTTATGTAGTAATTGATTTGATTTTGCGATTTAAGTGAATTATCAAGTATTTGCTTTCGAATTATGTAGTATGAGTATATTGATTTACCTCAAAATGAGGATGAAGGAAGCTTTTTGACTCTCCTAGGGTTTGAGATTTTAGATTTGACGGGGGCCTTTTATGTAATGGTGTTATCTTGTCGATCTTTTCATATTTTGTGGTGTGTTGATTATACATACCCCGTCCCTTACTTTATTGTTGATGGCTAAGCTTTGTGTTAAAGCAATTTCATTATTTCTCCCGTCTTAGATGGCTATAAGCGCTATGAAAATTTTGTTTTTCTCACTTGTTTTAGGCAAATCAGATTTGATTTTGGTAGCATTGTGGTGATTGTAAGCGCTTGTTAAGAATTCTTCTTTTCTTGGATTGTGGTTTAGTGAATGTGCATGGTTTATTTAATGATTCCTTGTTAATGACATGTTCTTATCTTTTGTCGATTTTGGTCTTGCTGAGATGGTTGAGCCTATGCTGAAGGCAGCGATGCATCCTTTGTGTTGTGCTTAGATGAATCTCTGAAATTAATGATTGTATCTTGTCAACTTACATGCAAAGTGCACTAATAACTCATATTCTCTGCTTAAGTAGGATCTTTTTGGTTGATGAATTAATGACACCCACACAAATTCCTTGACTTTCTTACAGCGAAATATCTACTCTGCTTGCCCGTTCTTTTTTCGTGGGGTTCTCTGTAATGATTCTTGCTCTGCTTGCTCGCCTTAGAGTTTTGGTTCAACAGGTAAAACTCTGACTATCTTCTTTGAATTTTTAGTGTGTTTAATATTTCGGCTAAAGCTTGTCTATATCTATTATTGAATCCAATGGTTTGGTACCTTGAATTCTTGGCTATAACATTATTTACACAATCTCTTAGACACCCGGAATGTTGTGCCACTTTTACTTGTAAATAAGTTGGCTTCCAACCTTTTGCTTCCCGATGCGGCATCACATCTCGGTTGCATTTCTCGATCTTTGTTTCATTGATAAACGGAACCCTGGCGGTTTTTTGTGGACCATTGCGGGAGAACTCACCGATCTTGCACACCTCTTGCCAACCCTCCCCCTGCACACCCCCGCCCAGCCCCCCGCCTTGCACACCCGGGGAATATACCGGTAAATGAACATTGCATAAAGCATGGACACGTAAACATATGAGTATTTAGTAAGGGGTCTAAGGAATAGGATCAGTGAGCATCTATAAGATATCAAAAACATACTTTTTAATCCTGGGGTGATATTATAGAATACAATTTAGGTTAATTAGATATTAATCCTTGTCTAGACTATATTAGCTTATTCGATTCTCAATACGAGTTTATACATTGATTTATATTGCTGATATGTTGATAATGGATATATCTTTCTTACGTGGAAAGTTCATTTGTTAATAGCATGATACATGGTTATAATGCTTTTCGGGTGCGTTGCGTGCGAGTATACCATGGCTAATATTATTATTGGAGATGGTGTGAAGAAACGGGGTTAGAATTCTTTTTCCGATTATGTTTTAGAAATTAGAACCCTTTTATCCGAAGTTGATTGTTCGAGGATGAACCTTATTTATCCCCCTTTTCCCCTTAGTTGAAGATGATTGTTCGAGGAATTAGTATGGGCATTGTAGCCCCTTTGGGATCATGGTGCTGGTTTTATTGAATTGTTTTGACCTTGATTTTTGCTTCATGCATAAAGTTGGTGAATATTAGTTAGTTATTGATTTTTGTGGGATTTCTTGGCCTAATATGCATCAAAGTGGTTATTTTAGGACTTTAATTGCTTGATCCATGGATAATGAAGTGGTTATAGCTTGATATTTGTGTGATTTATTGGCCTAATAAGCAATTAAGTGAATGTTTTCATGGGTTTTTTGTCCATTGATTCATGCAAAAACATGGTGGTATAATGTAATTGTATGCATTTAGTGTCATCAAATATAATTTGACAAACTATTATAATCATCTAAGTTTGTTGATTCATTTTTAACTACATTTGGGATAAGAAGAGAACATTTTAGGCTATTTTCGACCATTATGAACCTTTTAACACATTTAGGATCATATAATGTAATTTGGCCATATATTTGGCAATAATAATTAGTTTACAAACAATTAGGCTTATATAACATCATTTATTTGTTTCTAAGTACATTTTGAGTAATTAAAGGCCGTTTTAGGACATTTTTGATTATATAGGAAAAATTTTACGCATTTAGGGTCATGTAATATAATTTGATTATACATTTGATAATAATAGTTAGTTTACAAACTATAAGAGTCATTTAACTTTATTTTTTATTATTTATTATTTATGATTAGGTTTACTTGCTTTGGATGTATGTTAGGATCATATAATGTATGTATGGTAGTTGAACTTAGATGTAATCATTTTTATACCAAAAAAATCAATATAAGAATCACTAAAAGAAAATCTTGACTAGTAATAATTTGGTGGTTGTTGTTGTCGATGGTGAGAATCATGTTATAGCCTTAAAGGTCCTAATAGCTACTTTGGTGGTGGAGAAAGAGGATAATCTAAGGATGCCGGTTCCTCTTGCTCCATATCCTCACCTCCGGTACCTTTCACTCCACCACCCCGCCGAACCCCACCCCACCCCGCGCCCCCTGCTACCCCCCGCCGCCCCTAGCACCCCTAGCACGCCCAGTACCCCTCCCCCTGCCCCCCCCCCCCGCGCACTCCCTGCCCGGCACCCCCCCTCGCCCCCTGCCCGGGTCCCCCTGCTAGCCCCCGCTAGCCCCCGCCCCGACCCGGCGCCCCTGCTACCCCCCCCTGCCCCCTGCTACACCCCTAGCACGGCCCGGCACCCCCTGCTTCCCTCCCTCCCCCCGCCCCCGCTCCTGCCCGCCCCAGCGCGCCCCTGACCCACCCCCGCTAGCCATTTGTTTAGCCATTTGTAAGTTGCCATGTACTTACAACATCGACAAATTGAAAGTTGTTCTTGTGGAGTGGGTGCGTCCCGACTCTGCTTTGTAGTACTTGCATAGATATAGTTTCGACTCCAAATTATAGCGGTTTTGGTTTTATTTGCCGGGTTCTATCATCTCTAGAAAAGTTGCTTTTGAGGGATTCGAATGCTGATCTTGGTGGAGTTGTTGTAATGTCTTCATGGCTGTTCTTTGGTTGGTTATTTTTTGATGGTTGTGATCTTGCTATGGTTGTGATCTTGCTCATATATTGCAATTCGAACATTCGAGGGCAGCCTCGAACTAATGTAATTTAGTTATTATTTTCTCTATATTCGTGTAAAAAACATAATTTGTAATTAAAAATGATACATATATATATATATATAACTGTTTGGGAACATTTAGGACAAAAAAATTCAAAAAAAAAAAAAATTTTTTTTTTTATTTTTTGAGTCTAGGGCTGCGGTTTTGGAAAAACCGCGGCCCTTAGTGGGTTAAGGGCTAAAACCGCGGCCCTTAACTCACCAAGAAGCTGCGATTTTGGCCCTTAACGCAGCCCTTAACCCACTAAGAGCTGCGGTTTTTCGAAAGCCGCGACCCTTAGCCTAAGGGCTGCGGTTAAAAACCGCGACCCTTCCTAAATGTCAAGGGCTGCTAGTCTAATGGCTGCGGTCAAAAAACGCAGCCCTTGGGCCCTTTTTGACCGCAGCCCTTGGGCTTTTTTCCTCTAGTGTTAAGTCATTACCAAGCAATAGCGTGTTAGGTTCAAATCAATTAGGGGAAAGAACCAGTTAAAGAGTGTCTAAGAAGCAATTCCCATCAAGTCTATCTTGAGACGTCCAAAATTGACGGGGAGGATGAGCAAGTGGGCTATTACCCTTAGTAGCTACAACATCATATATCAGCAAGGGACGGCGATAAAATCACATGCGTTAGCGATTTTGTGGTGACTTCACCCACGACTAGAAGGGTCGGCGCAGGCGAAGTAAGTATGCTAGACGTTAATACGGTTAATACTAAATAAGTGTTGCATGTAGATGGATCTTCGAACTTTTGAGGAGCCGGATTAGGTATATTCTTTGAAGTCGCCACAAGAGGACATCATTTTTTTGATAGGTAAGTGAGACTAATATTTTTCAAACTTCCAACACCAAAAGCAACCTAACTTTCCTTGATTGAGCAAGGAACATAACAAGCGACACTACTTACGGAGATTCAATCCACATTTTATCACTAACACTAATCTTCTTTGGTATATACCCTATACTTCTATAATTCACTATGCTTTTAATTTGCTTTACAGGTATATTCTATACTATGTACCTTCCCAAGCCGAATCGCCTCATTTCTAGCATGCCGGACATAGTATACCATTGCTTTAATAGGCTGGCCTTTGCCCTGATCTCTTAAATTTTGATCCCCTTCTTCTCGACTAACCGGTCGATTATTCTCTGCATGCTCATAGTATGATTTGTCAACCCACCCGATGTTTGATTTGCTCAAAACACATTTTGTTGAAATGACATTCAAAGAAAAGGTGGTTGTGATCCTCGGCATATTCCCCACATAAAGGACAAAGATCATCCTCGCACACACCATATCTATGCAATCGACCTTGGTCGCAACCTTCCTTGCACGACCCGACCAACAACAAAATTGGTGCTTAGGAACACCACTTCTACTCCGGATGACAAAACACCGGGGAATTTTTTCATGTTCCCCGGTTAACTTTTGATACACCTCTTGAATGGAATAAATGCGCATTTGATGTATACGCCTGCGGAGTAATGCACTTTCATCTTTTCCTAGACCTGGCATATTTGACGCCGGTACCAACTATTAGTGCTCTTAGGCACATGTTCCCACCAAATATCCTGTTTAATGTACACATCACACACCCACTTCACCCAAAGATTATCAATCTTTTTCTCATTGCCCACACATACTTTCCCGGGCTGCGATATTCCATAAATGTATATTCCTCACCCCTAGGCCTCCGGCATTCTTAGGTGTGCACACCTTGGACCACTTGACATACCCGGCCTTGCTACTAGAGTACTCCCACGACCATAAAAAGGCCCTGCGAGCCCTCTCGATCTCATGGACCACCCGCTGGGTAGAGCAAAGACTGAGCCTAGTATGAATGAATCCTAATCAACACGAGAATTGATTAGTTGTAGTCTACCGACAAAAGAAATATTTACGGTGCTCCAAAGTCTAATTTTTGCCACCATTTTTTCAAGTAAACTTTCCCGATCGGCAACATTGATTCTCCTTGAGCAAATTGGCACACCCAAGTATTTAAAAGGGACGACCTCTAACAAAGCCGGGCTTGTTCAAAGCCCTACGAATATCATCCTCCCTCGTACCACTATAATAAATTGCGGATTTACGCTCATTAGCTTGTAGACACGAAGTCTCGAGAAAACAATTTAAAACCTCACGAGAATCGAGTGAATGGATGTGAACTCCCCTTTGCGGCATAAGAGTAGATCATCGGCAAAACAAAGATGAGTTAGTTGCATTGAGGCACATTTTGGGTGAAACTTGAAATTAGCTTGCTCACTAACTTTCTTCAAAATCCTTGACAAGTACTCCATACATACTACAAATAAAAGAGGAGACGAGGGATCTCCTTGTCTAATACCTCTTTTAGAAGGAAATATCCATGCATAACCCCATTTATCATCGAGGAAAACTTAGGGGAAGTAACACGTGTCATAATGTATCCAATAAATATGTCGGGAAAACCCGAACTCTCTAACATTTCCTTCAAAAAACCCCGATCTATTGTGTCGTATGCTTTCCTCGTGTCGATTTTTAGCATCCGGCCGGTCTTAGTCTTAGCTCGCCATAAAATCTCCTAAGATCGACAAATCATAATGTTGTGCATAATATATCTACTATGCACAAATGCTCCCCGATTCTCCATGATAATGTCGGGCAAAACATCTCTCGATCTATTGCATAGGACTTTTGTAATGTATTTATAAATGACATTACAACAAGCTATGGGTCTATAATCCCCCACATTGTTAGGGCGAAGCACTTTAGGAATGAGTGTAATAGTGGTGGAGTTTACCTCATTCGGCAATCTACCATGAGTAAAGAAATCCATCACGGCTACCACCACATCACCTCCCACAATGTGCCAACGATCCTTAAAAAGCCGGCTCCCAAAGCCATCGGGCCCTGGAGCCTTGTCTCCGGGGAATTGACCCAATGCATTCTTCACCTCCTCCTCACTCACGGCTTCGAAAGATGCTCACAATCTTGAGTAGTAATCGAGGGACCTCTATGCCCAATGCTCCTTCTAACACTTCTTCTTTCATTCCTGCTTGTCCCTAACATTTCTTTGGTAGTAATCTAGGAAGGCTGAGTCACTTGATACGGTTGATCTACCCGATCACCGGCACCATTATGAATGCCAAACACTTGCATTCCACACTTGCCTTTTCTTGATGCTTCGATGAAAAAGCTTGGAATTACTATCCCCTTCCTTGACCATGCACATTTAGCTTTCTATCTAAGAAAATCCATGTATGCATCATGAGCAATTTTATGTTCTCTAGCGGCATTACTCTCCTGTCTTCTTAAGTCGAGATTCTCCAGGATGCTAATGAAGTTGTTCTTGACAACTTTTCAACACTTGTGAAGCTTTGAATCTCCTTAGCTTGCATATCGGAGTAGCCCTCCTTATTCATTTGCCTTAAAACTATTTTCAAACTTTTCAACTTACGCACCACTTTAAACATGGGAGTGCCATTGATATTCACATTCCAACTTCTAGCCACCAAATCATCAAAATTTTCAGTGATTTCCACATTGGAAAATACGTGAATGGTTTTTTCCAAGTTCGGGAGCGGGATGTGAGATCGGGATCATAGGACTATGATCGAAATCCCCCTCGGGGAGGAATTTTGTTTCGGTGTAAGAGTACATCTCCACCCGCTCGGAATTGCACATGACTCTGTCGATTTTTGAAAAAATTCTATCACCCTCACCTTGCTTGTTATTCCATGTATAAAAGCATCTTGTTGCTTTCATATCTTCCATATTACCTTTATTGACACACTCTTTGAACTTCTGAATTCATTACTTCTCACGGGTGCCCCCGTTACGTCTTGATGTGAAGAACACAATTGAAGTCTCCCATCCACACCCAAGCAACATTATCCTTCTTCGAATGCTTTAAATCATACCATAATTGTTTCCTACTAACAACATCATTAAAAGCATACACAAAAGTTCCATAGAGCTCCCCCGCCACCATTCCTGGGCCTTATGAGACAATGGATGAGGTGACTAGTGCATTTAATAATACACACAGGAAAAAATTAGGATTCCACGGTAACACGATCCTCCCTCCTTTATGACAATGGGAATTGGAGGTGACCTTGAGGTAAAGGTTTCCCATATCTTGACCTTTACCCTAGTCTCCGAGAGGTTGACCGGTCAGGTGAGTAGTTTTGGATGAAATTCCTAACTACTCTTTGCTTAGCTAGACTGTTCAAGCCCCTTACATTCCGGCATAAAACCTTACTCATTAGGCAAAGGAGGGTTGTCACCCCTCCCGGCCTCCGTATCAATAATTTCACAAATAATGTTTCCAATTGTGACCGATCCTCCTCTGCTAAAATCTCGGAACACATTGCTAGTACTCACCTCGGCGGCTCTTTGTGGGGACTTCTGGCTGAATTATGCACCAAACGAAATCCATTTTTGTCCACACGAGGCTCTTCTGCTTTGCCTACTTGGACCCGGGCACATCGGGATCGGCTGTTCTTTACGTCTCCGAGCCTTCCTACCTTTCACCTTCCTACTGATTCTCGCGGCATGCCCCGAATAACTTGCAAACATCACAATTTTCATGTTTCCAATCATAAATCACATCGATTGAACCACTTCATTTCTCTCATTCATGAAAGAAATTTGATATGGAAACACCTTCCTAACACTTGGCCTCCACCAAAATTCTAGCAAAATTCGGCCTCTCCCTTTTATGCGTTGCTTGCTCGGTCTTTATTGGCTTCCTAATTTGACCGGCAATTTTAAAAGGCTTCGTTCCTGGTACTTAATGTCTAATTTGTGCGATTGAATCCATATAAGGACGATATCCAAAACCTCCTTTGTGAGATCCATATGCGGTGACTAGGCCTTGATGATCGAGGGTTTTTTTATCAAAAAATTGCGATCCACCCATCAAAATCTTGTCTCTATTCTCCATGGATTTGAATCTCACAATGAAAACTCCTTTGTTTACACTAGCTACCTTATCGACTCCCGTATTCCTCCAAATCCTCCTAATAAACCCTTCCATGACATAAATGGGTGGATTGGCCCCTAACACATAGCAAATTATTAATGAATTCCCGGAAATCCACTTCCTCCTGTATATCCTCGACATCTATCTTAACACGATTCACTTCATTATTCATACGAATTTCATCAACATTATTCAATCGCACAAGTGAAATTCGGATATTATCATTTTCATTATGATTCATCACCGGATGTTCGGAATTCACATTCAAATTACTACGAGCGACACTTCTATTTGCGGAATTGTGTTTACCGGGGAGTAATTTGCAATACGGGGTCAAACCTCCATGATTCGCCTCATTTTCCTTAATCGTGAGTCATCCACTCCAGAAAATTGACTTCGAATTGCGTTGTTGTTGTAATTCACGTAATGATGATCTAGGTGATAAGTGTTCACCAATTTCCTCTAAATTCTCCTCTTTAGAACTTTCGAATTCCATCGCTGAACACTTAGAATTTCATCCAGTACGAGTTTTCTTCGCCTAAGATGACGAAGGACCATTTATTTGAGAATTAGAGGTTTTGGAATTGACTTTAGCTCGAGTTTTTCCTAGCCATGGCGACTCACTACACATGCTAATGAGCACAGAGAAAAAAACTTCAAGGGGACATCATTGCCCGGAGCCATTAGGTTGTGATTTTAAAGCGACGAGCAACGAGGCGGAATACGAAGCATTGATAGCGGGATTGACACGGCCGAGGATTTGAAGGCGATAGACATCGAAGTATATAGCTACTCACTACTAATAGTCGGTCAAATTAAAGAAGAGTTCGCTACCCCGAGACTCCAAAATGACGGCATACCTCGAAGTAGTCCCTTCGAAGGTAAAGAGTTTTTCAAGTTTTGACATCCATCAAATCCCCGGGGACCGAAATACGCGGGCGGATGCATTGCTTGATATTGGCTCGGCCGTGGGGGCGTCGGGCATTATAAACATACCTATAACACACTTGGCGGCCGGCGATTGATCGGTCAGAAGCGAAGTCGACGTTAACGAAATCTCTGCAACACCTATTAGTTTGGATGACATCGATTATCTCGTACCTCAAAGACGACGTACTCCTAGAAAGGCAAGATAGAAGTCGAGAAAGGTATGCTTTAAATCATCTATGTATGTTTTGATTGACAACGTCTTGTTTTGAAAGTCGAGTTGCAAGACCATATCTACGATGCCTTGACGACGACGAATGTAGACAAGTGCTCGAGAAATGCATCACGGCGGTTGCGGCGACCATTCGGGGGACATAGCCTATCTAATCGAACATTGAGGATGGGTTATTATTGGGCGACGTTACGTCATGATGCCGGTGAATATGTCGAGAAATGCGACACTTGCCGACGACATCTTTGCTATGTCCCATGAACCGGCGGAGAAGTTACACCTGACCATCGCTCCATGGCCCTTCGTGAGATAGGGAATGGACATCGTTGAAAAATTACCCTCGGCAAGGGGCAAAAAGTATTCATCTTTGGCTTTAATAAACTACTTCTCAAAATGGATTGAGGTGATTCATTTACCCAGTGCGCGACAAAGAAGTTATTGCTTTTATATGGCGAAACATAATATGCGGGTTTGGCGTTTCGTCGAAATAATCTGCGACAACGGCTCGTGATTCATCGGTGCACCCGCGCGTAGCTTCTTGGCAAAGTGGAACATACAATTAAATACGGTGACACCAAGGTATCCGCGGGACCGATGCACGGGGCTAAATCCAAGTAACAAGTCGATTATAAAAGTCATTAAGAGATGTTTAAAAGCGACCGAAGGTAAATGGGCATAACGAACGACGCCTTTAAGACGGCGATGGGGAAGACACCATTCTCCTTAGTGTACGGGCTGCGAGCGATCCGACTCCGAGTGCAAATCCAGACGGTAAGATACGGGTTGTTGAAGCCGTAGAGAAAAGAAGAGGAATTAAGCCATGATCTTGACTCCGGTGAAGAATTAAGAGAAGCGACCTTAGTACGCATGCCGTCACAATAACGAGATAGTAGCACTCGGTTTCAACAAGAACGTCGAGGCAAAAACATTGAAGGTGGGTATTTGGGTACTTAGAGAAGTATTTAAAAACACTAAAGAACTCGATGCGGGTAAGTTACCACCGGCATGGGAGGGACCCTATCAAATACACAAAGTGGTAGGAAACGGCCCCTACGGGTTGCGTACAAAGGATGGTAAGCATGTTCCACGGAGTTGGGCATTTGTCCTTTAAAGCTCCATGATTTTTAAACATATTACGTAGGCTGACCAAAAGGACGCCGATCCGGGTAAGTAGTTAAGAATTTAAGTTGCTTCATTTCATTTTGTTTTCAACATAATTTTTTGGCTTTTTTAATGAATATATTTACCGACTACATCCCTGCGACTTGAGCGTTGGAGGGCCGTTGGCTTCGCCCGGCGGCCATCTCACCTTCTTTGTGAAGACGGGTGGCGGAAAGCGGCGTTTTAAAGGTCGTATTGAACAACGGGCCATCTAGGCTGTGGTTGTCGGTATGTATCATTCGGCACATCGACTTGGGCGCCGATTCACCCGTCCCGACGGCGTCGGTTACAATACAACGCAACGCGACAACACAGCGTGGAAGACGTCGCGACATTTCACATATAAATGTTCGATAAGTGACTAGCGGGAGAGGTGATATGAATTTCCATTGCGGTTAGAGCAAACAATGACATAACACAAAAGGTACCTACACATACATACTTACACCACGCATACACATGTGACATACATACACTTGTACAACGAATACATATACATGAGCGCGACAAGCCATATCATATTGATGAAAGTGATCATAAAGCGACAGTTAAAAGTACCAAAGCAAACCTGATACCTAAAGTTAAGTTTTACACCAAAACAAACATTGTTCGAACTTGGTGACCCTAACACCCCGAAAACCATAATCGAGACAAATATTGTTTTAACGGGCGTCGCATCACCTTAAAATGTTCAGAGGGAATTAAAAGCTAATTCGTTTTTGTCGTATCATTGACGCCATCCACGGGGCGGTATCGGCGATTCGGTGACTTGGTGCATGGATCTTTGTCGGGAAAGCAGTCCTCGGGGGTGCGAAAACTTCCGAGAAATTTCTTGACGTCGTCCTCCGGGGTCCACGACTCCGTCGACCCTCCATGTATTGTTTCATCTGCCTTGCCTTAGTCTTCCGGGTGTAAAGGCGGCATCGTCGACAAGTTCCTCCTCCGACGCCAACATCTTGGAATTCATCTCTGCCGCTGCGCCTCCGGTGCTTCCTTTAGTGTCGCCATCTCAGTCGCTGCGCGCGAAGCCTCCTTCGGCTTTACCACCTCGGTTTGTGACCTCCTTGATTATTTTCCGCGGCGGTTTGCGCGGCTATAGACCTCTCCGGTTTGTCTCACGGGGTCTTATATATAGAAGATAAGGATAACACCTAGTTTGTTATCTTTCTTCTCTCCTTATTTATCATATATATTATTGTATGTAATCCTTGTAATCATATCCTTTTGATCTCCGTAATCTTCTCATTTAGTCACCATATTATCTTGTATATCTTTACTTAGTTAGCTTCCTCTGTCGACTATATATAGTCTTGTTCATTATCGGTAATATAATTAAGAAACTATTATCACATCTTTTATATGGTATCAAAGCCTTGATTTTTTCCCCCGACCCCAGCGCTACAACTACGGTTCTTCCTAACCCACCCATGGCCGCGCTTCTTATCCCCGATACTCGTGAGCCATCCACTCCCTTTGTACTTGTCAACTTTACCAAGCGTATTAAACTCACCTCTCAAAACTATCTTTCATGGAAGACTCGAGTGCACTCCATCCTCTTTGGCTATGACCTCCTCGAGTATGTTGATGGAACTAACCCCTCCCCACCGCCGCTCTCACCACGGATTCCGAGACATCCACCCGACCCAGTTCACCTCGCGTGGCAGCGTCGAGATAAGCTTCTTCTTGGAGCCCTTATTGGCACACTCACCCCGTCCCTTGCCCCGGCTTATTGTTCACGCTCAGACCTCTCATGAAGCTTGGACTATTCTTGCCACCGCCTACGCTAATCCATCTCGTGGCCACGTCCTTCAAATAAAAGATCACCTTGGTTCCATTATCAAAAACACTCAAACCGTCTCCCGGAATACATGCGATCCATCAAAGCATGTACGTCTCGACTTGCTCTCATGGGTAAACCCATGGACGACGAAGATATTATAGCCCCGAATTCTCAAGGTCTCGGCCCGGTTGCCTCGAGCCGCGTCATTGAGACCGTCGCGCTCGTGACGATCCTATCACCTTTGAAGCCCTCCGTGAGCGACTTATCAACTTTGATAGAGAACTTAGCCACGACACCTCACCCACTCTCTTCCGGGCCACGGTTAATCTTTGCCTACCACCGTCCCTCCCGTGCTCCTCGCCGCTCTCCCTCTCGCTCTCCACAACTCCGACTCTCCTGCTCGCCACCCCCTCTACTCGACCTCGTCCTCCCTAACCCTTTCGAAGGCAAGTGTCGATGGTGCGGGAATGTTGGCCATGTTATCTCTCGATGTTCCATCTTTAAACAACTATTTCCTCGCATCACTTTTCAACCTCACGCCAACCCCTATCCTAAACCCCCTCAAGCCCGCCTCGCCCTAACATCCACTCCACCTTCCTCGGCTTGGCTCGTGGATAGCGGCGCGACCCATCATATCACCCGATGACTTAAACACTCTCTCACTTCACTCCCCTTATGATGGTTGTGATGACTTGATAATTGGTGATGGTTCTACTCTTCCTATCTCCAACATAGGTTCTTTTTTTTCTCTCTTTATCATCTCTTAATCTCACTTTTAATAATGTTCTTCATGTTCCTACCATTTCTCGGAACATTCTATCTATCTCTCGATTATGCGAGGATAATAATGCTTATGTTCAAATCTCACCCTCTTCTTTCTTTGTCAAGGCCATCTCGACTAACCACGCTCTCCTCGAGGAACACTTAGGGACGGTATCTATGAATGGCATCCCCCGCCACGTCTTCGTGCCTCTATTGCTCCATCATCTGACTTGGCACCACGGCTCGGCCATCCATCTTACTGTTTTGAAATTCATAAATAGTCGATTTTCGTTATCTATTTCTTCTCTTTGAAACTTCTCCATGTAATTCTGCAACATTAATAAAAGTCATAAACTTCCCTTCTCCCGATCTACTCTTACTTCTAACTCCCCTTTAGAACTTATTTTTACGGATGTTTGGGTGCTCCCGTTCTCTCCTATGATCATTACAAATACTATGTCATTTTTGTTGATCACTTCACCAAATACATATGGCTTTACCCACTCAAACGCAAATCCGACCACTTTGCCTCCACCTTCACTCGCTCCCGTGACCTCGTTGAAAAATATTTCAATAAACCGATTCTCCAAATTTTTTCGATAATGGAGGAGAATATCTTAAACTCACTCTCGATTTACTTAATGATGGTATCTCTCACCTCACATCTCCTCCTCGCACTCCTGAACATAATGGCTACGCCGAACGTCGTCCATAGTCACATAGTTGACACCGGTCTCACTCTTCTTTCTCATGCCCGACTCCCCCTCACTCTTTGGCCCCGTGCCTTTACCTTTGCTACTTATCTTATCAATCGCCTACCCACTCCTACTCTTCCCAATAAATCTCCCTACCACACTCTCTTTCAAAAATTACCCAACTACACCGAGCTACGAAGCTTTGGTTGCCTTTGTTATCCTTGGCTTCGTCCTTACACCACTCACAAAATGGAACCCGCTTTACCCCTTGCATTTTTGTTGGTTATTCACCCGCTCAAAGTGCATATTATTGCCTTGACCCTACGTCTTACAAAGTTTACACCTCTCGCCATGTAAAATTCATTGAAAATCGATTCCCTTACTCTTCACTATCCACTTCCACACCCTCTCTTCCCTCTATCTCCACGATCAATGGTGCCCGACTCACCTTATCTCTCATCCTCCCCCTGCTCACGTCTGTCCTCCCCCCCCTCTTCCGATCCTCCTTCCCCTCGTGTTACTTCCCCGGCCTCGCCCTCCCCCTCTTGCTCGTGACCCTCGCCACCGCACTCCCCCTCTCTCGTTATTACTACTCCATGACCCTCGCCCGGCTCCGCACCTCCCCGCCAGAATCTTCTTCCTCACCTACACCTACGGCTCCGCGCCTCGCACCACCTCCGACTCTCCTCCCCCGCCTCCCCCATTACCTACCGGTACTATTACTACTAGGCTCCTGAGCCGCATCTCAAAACCAGACCCAAAATATGCTCACCTCTCCACCCTCTCTTCCCCTCCTCTTCCCCCACCACCATTAAACGGGCTCTCGAAGATCCGGCCGGTTTGCGCTAAGCTATCCGAATCTGATGCTCTTGTTACCAGCAACACTTGGACTCTTGTCCCTCCTCACCCATCTTATAACATTGTTGGTTGCGAATGGGTCTTTCGTCTCAAATCCGACCACGATGGTTCTCTCAAACAACCAGGCTCGTCTTGTTGCCGAAGGGTTCCATCGGCGTCCGGAGTTGACTACTCAGAAACCTTCGACCACTGTGATTCGTCCCTGACGGTTCGTCTCATTCTCTCTCTTGCCACTACTCATGGTTGGTCTCTTCGCCAACTCGACATCAACAACGCCTTCTTACAAGGCACCCTCCAAGCTGTTTACATGGCTCGACCTCCGGCTACATTGATCTTCAAAAACCCACTCATGTCTGCAAACTCACTAAAGCTATCTATGGCCTAAAACAAGCTCCCGGCGCTTGGTACATTGAGCTCAAAACCTACCTTCTCTCTTATGGTTTTCGCGATTCACTCTTCGATCCTTCTCTCTTTATCTATACTCATGGCTCACGTAGCTTTTATCTACTTGTTTATGTAGATGACATTATTATCCTGGGTCCTTCTCCGACTCATCTTAACTCCTTCATCACCACTCTTGCCTCGCGTTTCTCTCCGAAAGACCTTGGCTCTCTCTCCTACTTTCTTGGTGTAGAAGTCATTCCCAACTCTCATGGTTTATTTCTCGACCAAACCAAATACATTTCGACATTCTCACTAAATACAACATGGCGGGTCTCTAAACCCGGTCTCCGCACCTATGGCTACTTACCCACCTCTTCTTCACTCTCACGGGTCACCTATCCCTAACCCCACCGACTATCGTGCTTTGGTTGGCGGCCTTACGTCGTCAACAAACTAGCTCGATACATGCAAACTCCCATGTGATATCCATTGGCTTGCTCTCAGCGCCTACTTCGATACTTGCATGGCCCTTATTCATGCTGGCATCCAACTCCATCATGACACTCCCATGCATCTTCATGCATTTACGGATCTTGGGCGGGCGGCGACAAAGGCGACTATGTCTCCGCTGACGGGTTACGTGGTCTACCTTGGTCGAAACCCCATTTCATGGAGCTCTAAAAAAGCAACGAGCCTTGGCTCGCTCATCTGCTGAAGGCGGAGTTTCGTGCCGTCGCCGACACAAGCTTTGAAATTCTCTCGCTCAGCTCGACCCTCGCTGAACTTGGTTTCACTCTGCGCAAAGCCCGCCATCTTGTGATAACTTGGGTGCCACTCATTATTCGGCTCGTCCCGTTTTCCATTCTCGTATGAAACACTTGGCCCTCGCCTTCTACTTCGTTCGGGAACGAGGTTCGACTTGGTAATCTCTATGTCCCGACATATTTGCGGAGATGATCGGCTTGCGGATGTCCTCACTAAACCCGCCTTGAGGCCGGTTTTATCCGCTTCTATCCAAGATTGGTCTCGCGCAAGGTCGTCCATCTTGCGGGGCGTATAGAAGATAAGGATAACACCTATTTGTTATCTTTCTTCTCTCCTTATTTATCATATATATTATTGTATGTAATCCTTGTAATCATATCCTTTTGATCTCTCGTAATCTTCTCATTTAGTCACCGTATTATCTTGTATATCTTTACTTAGTTAGCTTCCTCGTACAACTATATATAGTCTTGTTCATTATCAGTAATATAATTAAGAAACTATTATCACATCTTTTATATTATATTCCTTCTCGAGTGTGAGTGCAACATTGCGGAGGGCCAAAGAGTTCTAGACAGCCTAGATAAAAAAGCAGAAAACAGTCAGCACATAGGTGTTAATATTATGAAATTATTTACATATAAAATACTTACATGGATTTGCAGGGCAAATCCTTCACTTGCTACGTTACCCAGAGGTAGGCTGGCAAGACGGCGTTGAGGTGCTGGAAAAGCAAGTTTTTCAGCAGCAGGAAATATGGTAGGCGACGCCATCTCCATGAAGTTCTTGGGAAGAGTAATGGTAAACGTTTCCTCAGAGGACGACGTCCCAGCAGGTTTGACGGCGTCCGCAGATTTCGGGGTCTTAGTATTCTTCGGAGGGATTGCGGAAGACGGTGTTGGAGCATTTTCGCTTTGAGGTCTTTTCCTTTTCCTCATTCTCTCTAACATCTCAGATTCAGAAAGGGCGACACCGGGGGTCTTGGACTTAGTGGACAGAGTGTTTTCTGTCACATACAAGACGACGTCAGATGTAGGAAAAATGACATGGTGTAAGCAAGACAATGTCAATTGGATAATATGTACCTAATGCCATGAATGGAGATGAATTGTTTGTTGGTTCGTCGGTGTCTTGGGGCAGAGACCAAGTTGAAGTTATTCCTGAACGTTCGCTCTTCCGCAGAGTATGTTTTTAGGAGCCTATTCACTTTCCCGCCGGTGTACTCACTCTCTTCAATTGACAGCGGCATCACCCCTGAAAGGGGGAAAGAAATTAGGAAAATGTCTAAATCTCAATTCAATGTTAACAAAACAAGAGGAAGAGCAATTACCTTTGGCATTCCAGCCTTCATACAAATACTCGTAAGCTTTCCCTATTGTTGTTTTATCCACGAAGATATACCACTTCTTCTACCCTCTGTCATTACCCCAGGGTTCTCTACTAGAGAGTGGCGTCAGGGTTTCAAGAAAAGAGTGTACCTAGTGTTTTCCACCCTTTTCACTTCGTACAAATATAGTAAATCAACCGATCCAAAATCCATTTTCATACCTCGCGCCGGTTTGTCTATTACATGAATTACCCTCCGCACTAAGGGCATGATTTGTGCGGGGGCCGACTTGTAAGGCTACGGCGGTTCGGTCATTAGGGTATTCAAGGGGAAGCTATACCCAATTTTAAAGGGATACTCATACAAAACAATCCCGACCCTTGGGGCGATCATCGGGACGTTCATCTTGGGTAGGAATTCTAGTTTTGGTGAGGAGGGATAAGCTTTTTTTCAAGAAATCATCTATCTCCTCTTCTAAAAACTTCGCTAGCAACCTTTGTGACCGGATTACCCCTGCGTCAACAACTATTATTTTCTTTTTATCTTCGGTGGTTTTGGAAGTTCTTTTGGATTTCCTAATTTTAGGGGTTTCTTTGGGTGCCATGGAAACAAGAAGAGTGAAGAAGAGAGGAATTTACTGGAAGTTGCTCGGCGAAATTGGCGAGCGAGATGAGTAACTATAGCGGTTTTTTTCTTGAGGGAGAACTTTAAGGAGTTAGAGAGAGAAATTGAGAAAGTTGAAGGGGGTGAGAAGAAGGATGGGACAAGACTTTATAGAGGAGGCGTGTACGGTTCGAGAATGATGAGGGATTTTCGGGACGTGTAATTGATGTCCACTTCCCGAGGTGTTTTTGAGCGGTATCATCGATTAGGGGAAATTGTTGGGCCCAACATTTTCATATTGGCGGCAAAGTTATTATTTCAAATTGGGAGATAAGAAGTACCACTTATCATATGGAAGTTGTTGGCGTGAAAAGGCGACCCACGTTCTATTTGTTGAGAAAAGGGAGGAAGCGAGATGAAAGGAAAGGCGCGTGGCCTATTTCTTAGGCGCATCCTGCTTGATCACGAGGAGATATTTTTGTATTGTATAAATAGCCAAGTTGTAACCTAATTTCACTCTCTCTAGCTCACATTGACTCTCGGTACTCATAGGCGGCTATTCTCTCTCTCTCCATTAATACTCTACAAAGCTCTTGTGCTTGATTATTGTATTCGAACACTTGTACCGACGACATCATTATAGTGGATTGGTGATCGAGAGAATCACCCGCGGTTTTTCCCGTTCCTTGGGTTTTCCGCGTCGACAAGTTGTTTGCATCCTTAATTCTTTATTTACGTTCTTGTTATTCATTATCTATTTCGTATCAAATTAGTATATTGTTCTTGTTGTTGGCTCCCCAATACCTTTTGCGTCTATAAAATCGGCATGAACAACATTCCTAACAGAAGTAGGAGGCTAAGTAAATGAGTCCTAATAGAACTAGGACTTGAGAAAATGAGCCATGACACATGTATCAATAACTTATAACAATTAGGAATAAGTTATAGGTAGACCTGTCCAACGGGTAGGCCTGGCGGGTTTCGAGTTCAGTAGCGTTGAGTACGAGTCAGGTGTATTTTCGAGTCAGATCAAATTCATGTCGGGTTATACGGGTTGCGGGTTGGGTTAAGATCAAAATACGGGTCAACGATGGCTTTTATCAACTTCTTAATATTTCTATTTTTCAAATAAAATTACTATTTTTTGTTTACACAACTATTATTTCTTATTTAGTATTTTATAAAGGCCATATTAGTAATATATATACTTCCTCTGTTTTTTTAGATGCAACAATTTTTGTTTTTAGGTGCTTCTTTTAGATGCAGCATTTCCTTTCTTGGTAAAGGTTTTGGGGTAATTAGACAATTTTATCCCCACTTTACCTACCCCACATGCAAAAAGCATAGGAAATTCGGTCAAATTTTACTCTCTCTCCTCTTTCCTTAATATTTGTGCAAAAAGGCTTTTGTTGCAACTAAAAAAACAAAGGTAGTTTGGTTTATGAAAAATTGACAGGGACATTCGACTATGGGGGTTATGCCATTTTGAGTCCCAACTTTCGATTATTCCTTATTTGTTCCAACTTTGGGAGTCTTGTTTATAGGAAAATTGTCGAGAATAAGTCGACCTTTGGGCGGTCTGCTCCAAAATAAGTCGGACTTTAGATTAACTACGAATGGGCGTTATGCTATTTTGTGTCCATTTCGATTATTCCTCCTTTGTCCCAACTTTGGGTTATTGTTAATAGGAAAAATTGTCAAGAATAAGTCGACCTTTGGGCGTTACGCTCCAAAATGAGTCGGACTTTAGATTAACTCTAAATAAGCAAAGCTTATTAGGGTATCATCTTTTAATTGGTTCAACAGCTAAACAACTTGTTATTATAGGTCACCTGTCCACATGTCTTATTTTTATTGGTTTAGATTTTCAATTTTAATTTTATTTAAATTCTAAACATTAATTAAATAAAAAAATAAAAATAAAACCCAACCCTTTAATCCTTTCCCGTCCAAAACTCCTCCCCATCCTCTCTCCCTCCACCCCCTGCGAACACCCGCCCTCCCCTCCCCACCCCCCGCCCTGCAAGCTCCCCTCCTCCCGCCCCCTCTTCATCGACCCCCCACCCCCACCCCCTGCGAACAACTCCCCTACCCCCTCTGCTGCGACCACCGGCCTCTCATTTGCTCTCCCGCATACTCTTTCTCGCTCTTCTTCTCCACGCACGCCCTGTACGCTCCATGTTCCATGTCGTCCGCCCAAGCCCGGCTCCACTGCGGGCCCGTGGTCGATGTCCGATGCACATGCCCAACATCGGGCCCACTTTCATGAATCGACATTTACTCGGGGATTTCGGAGTATTATTATTATCATCGGGGCTAGGGGTGTTTTCGTCGCTCTTTACGGGTTTGTCATTTCCGACGAGACGGGACCACCACATGGCGGCGGTAACAAATTCGAAGAAGCTTGTTGTGATTTTGCTGTTGTTGGGGGCCCTACACTTGCGAAGGAGGGAGAAAAGGTTTGGTGGTGTTTTACGAAGGAGGAATAGATAGGTGGTGGTGTTAGCTCATGAAGGATGGAGAAAGAGGTGGAAATGCTGGGTGGGGGTGGTGGTGCTGAGTATTTCCGACGAAATTTTCGTGTTATTGGGTGGTAGTGGGGGGTTTTTAGGTTGGTTTTTGTGGTGGTGGAGCTAGGGTGTTGGTTGTGGTGGGGAGGAGGGAGTGAGAGAGGAGAGAGATGTCTAAGGGAAAAAAATTGAAAAATTACAAAAATTACCGGTTGTTCGGAGTCCTTTGGTCACCTAAGCCTATTAAAAGCCAAGACCCCCACAAGCTATGCTTATTCCGGATTAATCAAAAGTCTAACTTATTTTAAGAAGACAGGCCAAAGGTTGACTTATTCTTGACAATTTTTCCTTGTTTATAAAAATGGTTTTTTAGGGTTAAATTTTCTTTTCAATTTATTTTATTGGTTTTACCCTCTTCTTCCTCCTCATTCTCTCTCCTCCCTCCTGCCACCGCCCTCCCCCTCCCTGCTACCTCCCTCCCATTTCCCCTCTTCTCAATAAATTAACCAACCCATTCCACAATCTCTTTTCTCTCCTTAAATCTGCATAAGTCCTCTCCTCAGTTCGATCCACCTTTGCACTTGCCGAAGATGTCTCCGCCAAAGACCGCGAACTCGACCTTGCTCGAGTCCCGCATTTCGCCACTCTTCTCCACCTCGGCGCTATTTTACCGAAATCCGCTTGCATTGATGCCGTCGAATCATCGCTTGATGCGGTAAATTGATTTTAAAAGAAATAACGGTGTTTTTTTTTCATAATGTGGATTGATTGACTTAATAACATTGATATGTGTTTTTTTAATAGGAACACTATGGGGGGTGAATTATCGTGTGAGAAATAAGCGTAACTTTTATTTGAATAAAAAGCTACCAAGGGAACACATCGAGGGATCATATAAGATATTACGAGGAAACTCTCTATCTCGATATAAGGAGAAAAACCTCGACCTCTTGGGATTTTAACTTTATGTACTTTAATAGGTAACCACTCAGACCTCAGTACCACCCTTTTATATTATCTAGAGTTCACTTCTTAAGTTCCACTAAAAACTCGAATTCCCAACACTAGTTCCCACAAGTATTTTTTCTCTCTCTCTCGACTTGACTATAAGTCTTTTCTTGCTTCTCTCGAGTTCACAATACAAGGATTTCATTCAAAATCCTTAACCTCCAAAAAATACAATTTCTAATTAAGCTGTTGAAGAATAAAAACAAATATACTAAGTATTAACTCTCATAGGAAAAAGGTATTTTAGCTTTTTTGGACACATTAGAATGTGAAATATGTCGATCTATTTATAGGCGATCAAGTGCGAATACTCATTCAATAACTTCCTATAATTTAGACCACTACTCCATGTTTCTTTAACTTGGGAACCCCTCTCTCCCCTCCTATTTACCTATGTATGGAGTATTTCTCCAGATTCAAAGAGGCTTTTGTAAAAGATGGTGAAGTGTCCATAGGAATAGGGATTTGTTCCTTGGACTTGGGAACAACTACTTCCTCAAAGGTTTCCTTTGTTACTAACAAAAGGCGTCGTCATCGGGTTCTTAACAATAGGAAATGGAAGGGAATTAAGCACTTTAACATTTCTAGCCCTAGTACTCCCTCCATCTACTTGGAACCACCTTTGGTGTTCCTACTATTCTATTCCTCCTTTGCCTTTGCGGATTCTTTCCCTTTTTCTCTTTTGTTTTTCTTTTCTTTCTCCTCTTCTTTCTCTTCTTCTTCATTGCCCTTATCATTGTGTTCCCCAGCCATGGGAATAACAGTTTCATCATCATCATCTATTACATCAGATTTACCTTATACCAACACACCATTAACAACAAAGAGGTTCAATGAGTTTAGGGCTTTGGTGTTTAGTAAATTTCCGGTTGAAAGTCCAATAGAGGGTAGTCGAGATAGTTTTATGTGGGAATCGAAGAATTTAAGTGATTAAGGCTCCATAACCAACAACTTGTTTCTTCTCAATACAATGACTAAGATATTGGATCATGACGGAGGAAAAATTGATAGGAATATGTGTATCAACGCATTGCATGTAAATCATGTCCAACATCCTAACTTGGGCTCTATCGGACATTCAAGGAATTAGGGATTTTTTGATTAGGTGAAGGAGGAATTTGTGGTATGGGGATAGCAAATTATGGTCAATGGTTATTGAACCTCTCTTTCCACCAAATTTATCAATTAAATCATCCTAAGTGATATCCGAGAATGGATAAATTGGTTTCTTAAACTATACATATGTTCCCTTCACCGAAACTTGAAACTTGACTTTTCTAAATTTTTCCACATCAAATTCAAATATCTCCCCCCTACTTTAGTACGGCGGTACCCATTATTAACCGATTTGAAATTTAAATAAAACTAATCCATAGCTTTAAGATAATTATGAGACACGTTCTCAAAGAGGTGTTCCCGACTCTAATACTTTAAAATATCCAAAATTTATCTAAATTGAACTTTCTTGCAACGAATATACCTATTGGATTCGGCTTTCATTTTGCTTGAACTAGCTTAAGAACCCTTGGCTTTATTGGTTGTTCCCTTCTTGGGGACCGCTTCTTCTCCCCCCAGATGGAACATGCAAATACTCCTCCGTTTCCAACACATCATATTCACCAATTGTCTTCCTCTTTGTTAGGGAACAAGTTGGAGGAACTTCATTTTTAAATGGTGAAATATCCATGGGAGAACTAAATGGAGATTCAATTGAGAGTTCTTTTTGATTTTTGGAGGAGATGAAGAATTTGTTTTAAGGAAAGGTGAATTCGAACTTGTTTTGGCCATTGAATAGAATTTGATTTCAGTTTTATGGTGATAGAACCTGTGTTTGAAGAAATTGAAGGGGTTTAATGGGAGAGATAGTGTCGGATGAGAGAAGGAGGGACGAGAAAAATGAATTTGGAATTTGAAGAGACAAAAAGAAAGCATGTAACTAATTTACACGGCCAAGAAAAAATTAATGAAAAAGATCTAGGATAACTAATTTGCACGATTTAAGGAAGGATAATCTATATCATAGAAAAAGATAATATATTAGAATGATTTTTGGATTTTTGATATTTTTGGGAAAATAAAATATATGAAGGGAATTAGTAAGGAAAAATAATAAAGGGAACAAAGAAAATTGCGCTTTAAGGAGATTTTTTCAATCTTTTAACTCTTTATCTTTCTTATGACATAGATTAGTCAAATGAACAATTAATGGACAGTTTATAATTTTGTTGCAAGGGCGCGAAAGTAGTCGATTTTGCTCTGCTTTGCTGCCTTGGCAAGACCTTGAAAATAAGCTCAACAATCAACACACGGGAATATAGTACGTATTGCTAGGAGAACAAACACTCACGTTGCAAGCAAAAGTGATCAACAAGTCACAATCATGGAGGAAGATGAAGTGGATGATGTTATACGCCTATCTCAATGGATTCCGATCAAAACCTAGATGACCCCCTGATTTTTTTATCATCAAATCCTTACTCCACGATTATCCTTGCGAGATTTGGAACACCAATCAAAGGTTCTAGAAGATTTTAATGCATGAACCAATGGATTGTACAACGGAATGCCTGTAAGTACCCGTTTTAAGACCCCTTCATGTTATGGCTTGAAAACTATGAATTCAAATATTCGTGTTCAGAATTCTGATGATCAATCCGATTTAATTCATGTTGAATTGGAAGATATTGAAGATGAAATCACATATTGACAATTTGCCATTATATCCTATATTTTAGGTGCAAATCCTCCACAAAATGTGATGGATGGTTTTGTTCACCGCATTTGGGGAAAATTGGGGGTAGAGAAGGTTTCATTGGTGGGTAAGGGCATTTTCTTAGTGCGGTTTACCATAATGGAAAACATCGTGAAGGGTCATTAATGGTGGTCCTGATTTTTTTGATGTTAAACCTGTGATTATCAAGCCTTGGTCAGCTGATGTTAACTTTGTGAAGATTATTGTGAAGTAATTAAGTACCAATACTAGTGGAAAAAAGCCCATCCAATCTGGTCAAAATCGCGCTTACCGATCCGATTTTGGTCCGGATCGGGTGGGCTCGCAGCAGTTCACAATGATTAACTGATCCGGTCCCAAACCGGATAAGTTAATCACTTACTGATCAGGTTTTAGGTGAAAATCGGAGCAGTTAAGCAAGCTAACTGCTCCGGTTTAGACCAAAACCTTAGTAGTTGACCACCTCAAAAACCAATTTTTTTTTTTTGTATTTTTTCATTATTAATCGATACAAAATCAATAATATATATCAATACTCATTTTATTAAGCATATTATGCTCAATTGAAGCATAAGCATAAATAATTAGATACAAAAAAATATTAGCAACTATAATTTTAACATCATGCTCTATAGCACAAAACAAGAGAATTTTACACTTCAATGGCTCCTCCTTCAAGAAGCTTCTCCTCTTCAAGAATGACATATTTTGCAGGGATATTAGTAGCAACTGAATGTTCCCCATTATTTTCATTGGCTTGGCCCTTCTGAAGCTTCTCATATCTATGAAAAAAAGAAAGAGAAACTAAGCATCATGAAGCTAGATATGATGTATCAGTTATGGTGACTTAAGCCTCTTTTTCATTTTTTTCTTCTTTATTCTTTTATAACTTTTCACTGGTGTTTTTAGAAGCATATTATAAATAATGTTTAGCTACCTTTAGTTCAAAATTACTTGCTATATATATGTTTATCTCCTTTAGAGTAGGACATGAAACACAGTCACCAGAATACAGAATTACATATCATTTTAATGTCGCAAGGACATTATTTTTTGTGAGAGGACACTGTAACAAACTTTAGATTATAAGCTTGGTGCTCCATGGAATGCAGTCAGAATGGAGTACGTCACTTGACTAGTGGTTTCCCATAGGACTTCAGCAATATATAATAATGTCCACAGTATGTGCAAATTGCAGGAGATGTTACACTTCAAATAGTAAAAGAGCACTGAAATAAAGCCAGCAAGAACCAAAAGCTGCAGCAAGCCATAGGGGCAACATTGACTCATACTTACTTGAACCAATTGAATAAACCCACATTAAATATAATTGTCAGAAGACCGATTCCTTTCAGCCATGTAAAATCATCATGGAAGTAAAAGACAGCGACCTGAATGCAGTTAATAGAAACTAGTATTAGCCATTGCCACATATAGCCTGAAGTATTAGTTGATAGCTAAATAGTATTTTAAGGACTAAATACAATAGAAAATTGTAAAAAGAAAACAATAATAATTTGGTAATTCAATGTAAACTGCAGAACAGTGCAAGTGGTCCTTGCATATTAACCAGCCGCTCGGAAAGAGGCAAAGCACACAACAGACATCATATGGTAGCAACATTCATAGGATGTTAGCTTTCTTGCCAGCTCATTATTCATAGTTTAGCAATAAGCAGTGAGATGAGTATATTTATTCAAAGGTGACAATCTCAAATTAGTCATGACCGGTGTAGTAATACTAAACTATATTAATAATTGTTCTTGTAGGATTATGAGATTGCTGGATGTTTGGTTGAGAGTAATTGTTCTTTTCTAACCAAAGAAAATAGGTTGTTCCTTCCCTCCTAAGATAATTTTACCTAAGTAACCTGTCAGTAGCAACTGTTTTAAATTTCAATGTCTCAGCGCATGAGTCAGCATAAACTAGGAAGGACACCAGAAAAAGAAAGAATAGAAATTTTTGACCACCAAGATTCGTCATTATGTATCACTAATAGTATATATAAACAACTAGAAAATAGATATTAGTACAATGAAGTACTCTTTTTGTCTGCATATAAATGTCACATTTCAACCCTTCACAATTAAAGATATGGCATATTTTTACTAAGAGATTTTATAATAGTTGGACAATTTCCATACGATATATCACTCAATCTTAATAAGCTACTTTGCAAAACTCATCACAAACCATTATTTAGGAAAGGTGACAATTATTTCTGGATATCCTAAATTACTACATATATAGTAACACTTCAAGAAACCAAATGTCACAGAAATTATGTTCTCTCTCAAGTCTCATCATCAAAGACAACTATGTGAATCAGATTGCCTAGGTTAGATGTCAATAATGGGGGAGAGAAAAGCCTTTATAAAATTGCTGGGCAGCTAGGTACTCTTATTAAGGTGGATCAAGATACCAAGAACATAGATAAACTCCTCTAAGCTAGACTGCTTGTGGAGGTTAAAATTGATTAATAAATTCCCAATAACATCTCCATTGTGAATGAAAAAAGACTCGGGATGGACTAGAAGGTTGAGTATGATTGGTTACCCATCTCTTGTACAAGCTGTAACGGCATAGGACATGACAACCAACACTATTTGAAGGCAAAAATCCCTAAACAGAATAAAGTGTGGAAGCAAAAGGTATTCCAACCTCCGCAGTCTGTTGAGAAGGTTGTTGCTCCACTTGAGGAGGAGTTGGTCCAGGAGATTAGCTTTGTGCAAGCAGCAAAATTCAGTAGACAACAAGGCACACAGCTCAGGCCTACTGTTACTACAAATAGGTTTCAAGCCTTGGGTGAAACTGAAGCATGTGAATGCTCAAACATTATCCTAGACAACCTAGGGCAGGAGGGAGGTGTGGATGGTACATTGGACTAGGGGAGGACTTCTGTAATATGAATTTTGTAAATATATATTAAAGTATATTTATATATATTTTAGTATTTAAATAATTAGTTCCTTAAAGTGTTGACCATTTTTAAAGTCAAAAGATTATTTAATGTTTTTAAATAATGAAATATTTTAGTGAATCACACTTTGAAAGTTATTTTATAATATAATTAGTGAGTTGAAGTACAAAGTTTTAATATTGGGTAGAGGAGCCCAAACATCTACAAATTTTATATGACCACCTTTTATTTAAATAACCCATGAAGCCCAATTCCCTTTTGGACCCCTAATGGGGGAACCTATAAATACTCCCCTCATTAACAATTTTTGCCACATTACAAACACCCTAATCCTCTCTCTCTCTCTCTCCTCCACCGTTTTCTTTCTCTCTCTCTCCTCCACCGTTTTCTTTCTCTCTCTCTCCTCCACCGTTTTCTTTCTCTCTCCCTCGCCTCCGTCGCTCGGGCTCTGGGGACCACCGCCAAAGCCGATGCACTGCCGCCGTCGGCTCCCAGCGAGCGATCGGCGTTCCCCTTTGGCTGCCGTGTTCTCTTTCTCTCCTCTTGGTTATTTTCTCTTCCTCCTCTATATTATTTTAATGATTAGTTATATGTTTTAAGCATTGTTTTGATATTTTAATAATTAAAGTTCGTATCTTTGATTATTCAATTATAGATTTCAGATTATATAATTAGTATAGTAAAGGAATTAAATTTCAGATTTATTATATATGTTTAAATTAGGTTTTAAGCATGAAAGCATGGATTTTTAATCTTTTAAGAGTTGGAATTTATAGTACTATGTTATAGTTTATGAAAATTGAGTACTTTAATATTTATTACTATGTTAGAGTGACTTTAAAAGGGTTTTAGAGATATTATAAGTTGATGGAATTTTTATTTAGACACTTATGTTGGATTTTAAATATCAAAGTATGGATTTTTAAGGGTTTTGATGACTAGTATGGTAGTACTATACTAGGGGGTACTAAAGATTGAAGTCTTAATGTTTAAGAAGGTTTTAAAATACTTTTCAAGAGGGTTTAAAGTATTTTAAAGTTGCTGTAATTTTATTAGAGTATTAATACTTGGATGTTTTGGTATTTGGTAGCGGAGATTATACCTTGAGTGATTTCTAAGGTTGTGAAAGTGGCCTCTCGTTTTGTCTACACAAGGTACGTACATACCTATGTGTTATTAGACTAGTATCATGTCCTAAGATTAGGATTTGATGTAGTATCATGTATAGGGAACTTTTAGAGTTCATATATGGCTTATATTCAAGTGAAATTGCATGTTTTATGCCGTTGTGTGAAGCATGTGACTATGATGAATATTATATGTTTGTATGGATGATTGATGCAAGCATGTGGGATTAGGAACTTTTATTTTATTAATTCACATGAGGGATTAATAATTATATTGTTATTGGATCATGAGTTGTATCATGTTGTTCCCTTGGATTATTATTATTATTATTATTATTATATTTACTTTATAAGGACCGTGGACCTTGTTTAGTAAAGTTGGTTATTCACCTATGGAAAGGTTGATTGATTGTTGATGTAAGTCAACAAATAAATATTGGTTGGTTATTAATTAAGTAATGGGATTATTTTTGGATTATTTGAGTTGTTGATCACCTTTTATAATCCTAAGATAAAAATGGAAGTTTTGTGTATCCATGATAATTATGTTGGTTGTCTTACTTTGTGAGTCACAACAAATAATAATTTATTAATAACTTAAAGCTTCCCCTGAGCCCAATGGATAAAATCGTATGTTGGAACGTGAGGGGGCTAAATAGAATAGAAAAGCAGAAAGAAGTGAGAAAGATGATTTTAGCTCACAAAATCAAGCTATTTAGCATAATAGAAACTAAGATAAAGGCCCATAAGATGGGTGCTCTTTATCTAGGCTTATGTTCTGGTTGGAATTTCACTAGGAACCTAAGTTGTGAAACTTCAGGCAGGATAATTGTGGCTTGGGATCTTGGATCTATTGTAATTGATGTTCAGACAATGAGTCATCATCACATTCATTGTTATACTACTCCTAAAAACATGGGATATGGTTTCCATTGCACACTCATATATGGCATGAATGATAGGCAAGAGAGAACCTTACTGTAGGACCAGCTTCTAAGCCTAGCCAGTGTAGTGCAGGGAGCTTGGATCATCATAGGGGACTTCAATGCTCTCATGGATCTTGAAGATAGAGTAGAGGGTACTCCGAGTTAGATTAGGTAACATTCAAAATATGAGACAATGTACGACTTTTTGCAATATATTTGAACCCAAGCTGTAGGGAAGACATTACACATGAAACAATAAGTAAGAAGGAGAGGCTAGGGTGTTCTCCAGGACAGATAGGGTCTTAGCTAACCCTGCTAGGGGTGATAAGTTCCCTAATTCAAAGGCAGTCTACCTAACTGAGGGAGACTTTAATCAATGTCCTATGGTGCTTAGCCAGTACCACAACCCTCCTCAAAAGAGACCTTTCAAGTTCTATAATATGTCGACGTAGGCACAAAACTTCATGACCCTGGTACAACAAGACTAGAACAAGCCTGTGCAGGGAAATAAAATGTATAAAATTGTCTAAAGATTGAAGTGGCTAAAACCTTGACCTTAAACATCTTAACAAAAGGGGTTTCAATGAAGTGGAAGTCGAAAGTAGGAGAACCCATGTTGCGTTACTTGATATCCAAGGCAAAATGCATGAGACACTATGGGATACAAGGCTTACCTCGAGGAGAAGATACTGTAAGTGTTTATAAAGATACACAAGATAAATACTTCCTCCGTTCGAAATAAATAAACACTTCTCTCATTTATGTGAGAGCTTTTTGAGGGAAGCATTTCGGTTATTCATAACGGAGGAAGTATATATATTCTTCAACAAATCGCTTAACTTGATTGGTTTGAATGTGGATATGAAAACTTCGATTGTTTCACCAAAGCATATTTTAAAGAAGAAGACATAACATCATTCAATCTATACATGACCGGGAATGGTGTGTGGGTGCATTTCGTTGAAGATGTGCGGTAGGCTTTCATTCGGTTCTATAATACTCTCTTTGGCACCACTATGAGAAAGATTAGTTGTTAACTATACAATCATGGACGGGGGACCTAGGGCGACTGATGCTCACAAAGACTTACTTGCTTGCCAGTTCTCTCTTGGGTGATGTAAAAAGAGTCCTATATGCTATACCCTAGCAATAAAGCTCCTGGTTTAGATGGTTACAATAGCCACTTGTTCAAACTAACCTGGTTTATTCTCCAACATGATGTTCATGCTACCATTATGGATTTCTTTACCACAAAGACGATATTAAAAGAAGTGAATGTCACTTCTGTGACTATGAGGCCTAAAGGGCATGTGCCTGCTTTAGACTTTAGACCCATTGCTTACTATTCTACAATATACAAGTGCATCTCTAAGCTCATGTGTGATAGGCTCAGCAAAGTGCTTCTAGATTTTGTTTCCCAAAACCAAGGTGCCTTTGTATCACAGAGATCTAGTTTGCACACTGTCTTTATCTGTCAAGACCTTGTCAAAATGTATAAGCATGGCAAAGCCCCTCCTTGTTGCTTAATGAAGCTAGACCTCGGGAAAGCCTATGATACAATGAAGTGGGGATTCATCGAAAAAGCAATGAATGGATTATGTTTCCCTCCTTTCTTCACTCAGGTCATTATGATATACTTATCTACCACAAGATGTTCTGTCTTGATCAATGGTTGCCCCACTGACCTTGTCCAGCCTAAGAGAGGGCTTAGACAGGGGGACCCCCTCTATCTTCCAATTTACCCTATGTATGTAGTATTTCTCTAAATTCATGAAAACAGTCTGGAAACACCCTTAGTTTAAATTCCACTACAGATGTAGATACATGAAGCTCAATCATCTATGCTTTGCAGATGATTGGTTGATGATGTTTAAAGGTGAGGTGCTAGCTGTTCAAGCTATGCTTAGTGCTTTAAAAAATTCTCTCTGACACCACTGGTCTCCAAGTGAATCCAACCAAAATTTTCATCTATTGATGTGGTAGTTATAATTCAACAAGAGAAGCTATTATCTCTCTCTCTGGTTTCACCTTTGGTGACTTGCCTCTTAGCTATTTAGAGGTTCCTATTAGCACAACGAAGATCAAAGCAGGTGAATGTTAGCAGCTTGTTAACAAAATGATGGCTAAAATAAAAATTTGGAGCACTAAACACCTATCCTTTATTGAGAGAATGCAATTAGTTATTTCAGTCTTGATGAGTATTAGTGTTTACTAGAATCAAATACTCATTCTTCCAAAGAGTATGGTGAAGAAGATTAATGCTGTCTGTAGGGTCTACCAATGGTATGTCACTTATGATGATAACAATCCAGTTCCTATTGTTTGGGACTCTGTTTGTCATACCAATGCTCAGGGTATTCTTAGGTTCAAGAATATTGCACTTTGAAACCAAGCAGTTATAGGCAAGGTGGCCTAGGCCATTGCTCAAAAGCATAACAACCTTTGGGTGAGATGGGTCAATTCCATCTATATAAAATCTAAGAACTAGCTTGATTATCAGCCTACAGTGAATGATAGCTGCGCAATGAAGTTTATCTGCAGAGTTAAGGAGGATTGCAGAGTAGAACATTACTTTGCCGTTTGGCTCACTAACAACAGATATTCATGGAGAAACATATAAGCTCCTTCGTGATGCTAGGGAGAAGGTGAGATGGCAACAATATGTATGGAACATATACTCAGTGCCTAAGCATATAATTATATTGTGGATTACTCTACTAACAAGTTAATGACTAAAGAGAGATTATAAAAATATGGCATTTGTGATAATGACCTATGCACCATCTGTGAGAAGGCTGTTGAGACAAGCCTACGTTTATTTTTGATTGCATATATGGCATCGAATGCTGCATAGCCATTCTACAATGGTTTGAATACCAGACAGTAAAGACCAGACCTTACCAGCTCTTAACTTGGCTCAAAACGCAAGAATAGTTTTAGAAGAAAGGTAGCCTATGCTGCCTTAGCTGGATTAGTATAGTATGTTTAGAGGGCTAGGAATTATGACTTGTCAGATCAAGCAGTGACCGCTATTAGGAATACTGTAAAGAATATTCAATTTTGTGTAAAAAACAAAATTAAGAAAATTTTTGGAAAGAAAGTGAACGAAACAGATATCGAATGGCTTGATATCCTGTAATTAGTTTTTAGCTCTCTTAGAGCCTGCTGTTTGTTCCTGTTTTGGTTTTAGGAGGGTCCCTCCTAGAAGGTTTGTCCTTGATCAATACATAAATTAGGTTGTAAATCATTTTGGATGTTTCTATACAATTCTCTCTTACTTGGTAAAAAAAAAAAAAGCAAATTAATGGACATTGGTGAGCTGAAATTCAGATATTAAAACTATACATATGCTTCACACATATAATAATTTGTGATGAATTTCAGCAGCAAGAAACACTTAGATCAATTCACATTGGTATAATGTTAAAAAGTCAAACCACAAAGGAGAAAGATTTTACCAGTTCATTTCAACAATTTTTTTTTGGTGAAATACGGATGCATAAAATAAATTAATGTTCGCTAGGCTAAACGCCTTGTTACATATTCTTCCCAATTGTTCAAAAGGTAACTAGGGGGATTAGGAATAAGTCTAGTTACATTCATATCTAGGGTGCCTTTCCTTCCTTCCTTAGCCATGCTATCAGCGATTGAGTTTAGCTTCCTTGGGCAAAACCGGACCTTCATCTCGTGGAAGTAACGACTGTGATCCCTTCATAACATGGTAATTTGATCATCGGGTGCACATAAAGGAGTGGGGTTAAGTAATTGCGCAGCTTGCTTGCAATCGGTGTGCACTTCTATATGCGTGATTTCCTTATCTTTTGCAATTGAAAGTGCCCAAAGAATACCGAGGAGTTAAGCTTGTAGAGCATTGTTCGCATAAAGTTTTCTTTGGAAGCCTAGGACCCATTTACTCGTGCAATTAAAAACTACACCCGCCACACAAGACACATCGAGATAGACTTACAAACGATGCATCAACGTTCATGGTTAACTAAGGGGGGGAGTTGAACCATATGAGTGGGAGGGGGTTAGAGTGGGTGGGTTGGGAATAGATTTGTAGTATTCGGACGCATTTTTGAGAGCTTTTTGAAGCATAATAGGCGGGTTGGGTACAGGGGTATTATCAAATATATGCTTGTTGCGTTGAGTCCATAATTCCCAACAAATGAAGGGGAAAAGGTAGCCCAGGAGTATACCCCCATAATGATCATTGTCTTGTAATTGGTGTGACATCCATTCCTTTAAAGGGTAATTGGGCAGGGATTGGAACAAGGTGGTGTTCCACACCGCACCAGCCACGGTGCAGTCTCTTAAGACGTGGGAGGAAGATTCAACCTGGGTGAGACACGGGGGGACAAAAGGTCGAGGGGATGATGTTTCGTTGGTGAAGGAGATTATTGGTGGGGAGACGATCCCACCACGCAAGCTAAAGGAAAATCTTCAGCTTGGGAGGTATCATACCTTTCCATATCCAATCCAAATTGAATTGGGATTTACGGGAATGAGTGAGAGTGGAATAAGCCTTGGTGAGGGAGAATTTATCACCATCAACAAAAGAGGAGGTGGGTCGGTCATTCAAGGTCGCTTGAGGTTCTGGGATGACAATTTCTAGGATGCGATAGGTGATGAAATCCGGTAGAGGGGGGGATATGCGATTTAAATTCCATTGATTGTTGGACCAAATGTCATTAAGTTTGAAATGAGATTCCGTCGAGGACAAAGGTCCACAAACAAAGGTTCTAATTGCTCCTATTCCTAGCCAATTATCTTCCCAGAAGGAGATGTCTTTTCCATCCCCAATTTGCCAAATTTTATTATCACTTAAAAGAGGCCAACTTAGTCCTATACTTTTCCAAATTTTAGAACCATTTTTGAAAGGTATGACTTTGTTATCTTGAATGTACTTCGACATGGTGCACTCTTGTGCGAGGTTTTTTGGACCTTGACTCATCTTCCATCCTAGTCGGGCCATGTAAATAATGCTTAAGTCCGCGTGAGCTCTAATACCCAACCCACCTTGGTCTTTTGGAAGGAATGTGGAGTCTTTACCGACTAGATGGATTTTCCTTTTTGAATCCTTTTCGCCCCACAAAAAATCGTTACAAGTCCGGTCAAGATCTTTTATAATGGAGGTGGGAAATGATTGAGATTGAAGATAGTAGGCGAGGATTGAGTTAAGAGTGGAGTTGATTAAGAAGTAATTTGACTTCCATAGGGCTAGTTTCTTTCTCACTTTATCAACAATGAATTGGACGTCATGTCTTTTAGGTCGCTTATGTGAAAGAGGTATACCTAAGTATGTGCCAAGATCCTTCGACTCCACTACATTAAGGGTCTCTTGAAATAATGCACGTTGGTCAGGAGGAGTGTTGGGTGAGAAGAAAAGACGACTTTTTTGTTCATTTATCTTTTGCACGACTCCGCACAAAAGGATGCTAGGGTATCCCTAAGCGAGAATGCGGTATCTTCATCAACTCTCCCCAAATAGGAGAAAATCATCTCGCAAACAACAAGCTGCGAGATAGGGACATTTTTATTTCCTACCCAAAAAGAGGTCCAGTTCTTTTGAAAGGTGGCAATATTGATTTTGTGAGTTAGATGCTCCGAGGAAAATATTGAATAAGTACGGAGAGAGTGGGTCCCCCTGTCTTTGGCCTCTAGAGTGAAGGAAAGGTTGAGTTTTCCTACCATTAACTAGGACTGTAGAAGAGGCTTGCGTGACACAGTTCATTATCATTTCGATTGAGTGATTATCCATTTGAAGTTGACTAAGACTTTACCTCAAAAAGTGCCACTCTATCCTATCATAGGCTTTTTCAAGATCAATGTTTAGCGCGAACCATCCATAATTGCCTTTTTTAAGATTCATAGAGTGAAGGATTTCCGTAGCCACAACAATATTGACCTCAGGACCCCTCCCCTTTATGAAACCATTTAGTTATTGGAAATCCAATTAGGAATGATTGGTTTTAGTCTTTGAACAATGATTTTTGTCATAATTTTATAGATGGTATTACAAAAGGCTAATCGGTCTCAACTTGCTGATCGTGGTTGGATTGTCAATTTTGGAATAAGGCATATTAGGGCATTGCATAAAACCTCATGCACTTTTGCATGGTGGAACCATTCCGAAATATTTAGGTGAAGGTCAGGACTTGTTGTCTCCCAAGTGTTTTGGAAAAAAAAGAGGATGGAAACCATCCGGGCGAGGGGCTTTTAGGGGTTTCATCGCAAACAAGGCATTCCTAACTTCTTCAAGAGAGGGAGGGTGGCAATATTACTTGCAGGACCCAGTGGGAGGTCTACTAAACTGAGTGTTGGGGCATAGGTGGGCTAAGAAATTAAAGAGATTGCAATAAAAGTCCCGGATGTGGTCACTAAGGGCATCAGGATCTGAAATTTCTTCCCCAACATTATTTTGCAAAGATAAAATTTTTCCTCTATGTCTGGGAATCTGAACGCTTCTATGAAAAAAGGTCGTGTTTCTCTCTCCTAGTGAACACCAATCTAGACGCTCATGGTAAGCCATAGAAGTTCCTCTTGGTTGAGGATAGTTATAAGCTCCTCTTGGAGGCTTTCCTGCAGGTGTAGGTGAAAGAGAGAGCCAGGGTGAGATTGAAGATGGTTTTCCACCCCTCTA
Organism: Beta corolliflora; assembly: GCA_947648045.1. NCBI lineage: Eukaryota > Viridiplantae > Streptophyta > Magnoliopsida > Caryophyllales > Amaranthaceae > Beta > Beta corolliflora. The sequence goes on from CANSZD010004029.1 coordinate 67,702, forward strand.
AGTCTATTAAGGGCTCTTTTCTTGCGGTGGTAAATATTACCAAAATTCTCCTTATTCCAAGTCATAAGGTCATTTCTAGTTGTATTAAGTTTCGAGCTAAAGGGGTAGTCCCCATCCCAAGCCTTTTTAACCACATTTTGAAAGGACGCATCAAGTACCCACATAGGCTCGAACCTGAAGGGTTTGGGGCCGGTTCGAGCCATAGGGAGATCAAGTCGCAACAACAATGGGCAGTGGTCCGAGGTAATTTTTGGGAGATGGGTAATTGAAGAGTTTGGGAATTTGGTAAACCATAAATCGTTAACACATCCTCTGTCCAATCTCTCATGTATAGGAGATTGTTTGCGTTTATTAGACAAAGTGTATTTAGGGCCCGTAAAACCAAGGTCTAACAACTTGCAAGCATCCAAAGTTTTATTGAAAAGATCAGTTCGTCTTTTGGAAATGGGTCGACCCCCCCCATTTTTCCCCCTGACATGCAACCTCATTAAAATCCCCATATACAATCCAAGGCAAATCAATAGAACATGAAATATAAAAAAGGCTGGACCATAAACAAAGGATTAGCGTAAACTGCAGTTAAAATAAAAGGAGGGAGATGATTGTTACCTCCACCAGAGCGAGGACACTTTGGGAGTTTGCACTCAGGGTGGTGAGTGTAACTTGAGCGGAATTCCAAAGCAAGAAAATCACCCCCGCGAACCCGATCGGGTCGACCAAATACCAGCTATCAAAGGGTAGTTTTTGGATGATTTTTTCAGTCGAACTTCGGCTTGCGTGGGTTTCGGCTAGAATGACAATGTCCGGGTTTTGGTCTTGCACAATGTGACGAAAGTTGGGCTTGAATGATGTGCGAGCAATGCCCCTCGCATTCCAATAAATTGCCGACATATTATACGGGATGCTTGGCTTGGCCATCAAGGCCTTGACTAGTGGTGACTTGTTCTCGACCCACAGATTTACTTCTTCTTTTGTCACCGGGTCGATCCACCACCTTCGTTGAGGATAAGCCCTCATCGATGTCTTGTTTGGGCTTTTTCTTCCTCTTCCCAACTCACTTGAAATGTCAATTGGTGTACCATGGGAGTGATTTGCATCTCGAGCATGACGTTGGCATAATTGATAAACGTCCATTCGAGGCTCCTGTTTTTCACTCGGTAAATCTCCCTGTAGAATGGGAGCATTACCGCTGGGTCTAGCCACTGGCCGAGGCGATGAAGGAGCAACCTCTCCTCGTCTTCGTTGCCTACCTTCTTCTTCAAGAGCCATATGATGAATGACAAGAGGGGTTGAGGTAGGTGAAGAAGGTCTTGCAATTGGGGGAGATGGGCCGGCACTATGGCTCCGTCTTCGTTGTACATTTGAAGGTTCAATAGGTAAGCCGGAATTAACATCGGATTTAGAATAAAATTCTTGACTTCCTGTAGGGATATCTCGATGAGATTGCCTCCCTCTTTCCAAAGGAAGAAGACATGGGCTTGGTTGATTTCCGGTTTTAGGGGAAGGGGCGGGGCTTCGAAGATGCACGAGTATTTCCATTCTTTCATAATTAGGCGAGGAGGGGATGGTGGTGAGTCCGGAGATTCCAGTGATGGAGGAGGAATGGGGGTGGAGGAGCGAGGGGACATGCTGGTTTCCTTTTTGTGGGGTTTTTTGAGACGGTTCTCTCGAAGAAGCAGAGCGTTTAGTGGGATTTTGTGTGAGATAATTTGAGGGGGAGGGAGTAAAAGAAGGTAATACTGGACTTTTCTGATTTGAAATGCCACCTTTCACTTGGAGATTGGCCAAGGGATCTTATGTTAGATCTTCATTTTTGTTTTCCAAGGATTGCAGGGCATGGAAGGTATTGTGGGTTTCCATAGGTTCAGCTCTGATGTGACTAGATGGAGTTTTTCTCCCTTTTAGCTGGGGAGGCTCTGCTGGATTTTGAGGAACAAAAAGTGGGGGGTTGACATTGTCATTTGTTAATTTCACAGGGGTCCACCTCTGGTTTTTGGAGTGCTGGGCCTCGCTTTTGACTGCAACGTTTTTCGGCTTATTTTGGAGGGTTCTATTCTCTTCTTCCTCTGACGATTTTTCATGAGGGCCTGCAAATTTAATAACACAGTTTCTTTACCATGACCGAATTTGGAGCATTTATTATAGAACCAAGACCCTTCAAGGTATTCAATTTGTTGGAAAACATTCCCCAACCAAATTCCTGTGATAGGCTGACTTTCTTTCTCAACAAGTACACAAATATTAGCGTATCTCTTCCCTTCCCCTTTTACGGTGTTATTGTCGATTTTTACCGGTTGACCCAACTTTGTTCCCACCTGGACTAGGATGTCTTGGCGAAATAATTCAATAGGGAGTTCTGGGAGCTTGACCCATACTGCTCCTTTGTTGCATCTTGCTTGGGAAGGTTTAAATCCCGGTTCCCATTCTAGAACCCATATGTGGTTACTTTGAATGCACCATGGTCCGTCGGCGAGGATTCTTGATCTTTCTTGGATGGAATTGCAGTTTATAGAGTAGAAGCCTCTTCCTAAAGGTCGTTAGTGGTCGGTGGTTGTGACCACCCCTATATCCTTGACAGTTCCTTTGATAGGAACTCTTTGGCGAAGGATCTACCGATGACTTTAACAATAATACAAAGCTTCCATGGGGTACCGAGGTCATCATACAACTCTTTTGAAATAGGAATAAAAGGGGTTGAAGGTGAGGATGACGGTGGGGGGAGTGGTTGCATGTGGAGTAATAAGAGGGGTGAGAAGGGCTAGCTAGGCTTGAACTCTAGGTATGTTGAGGTGAGGAAAGGATGACGCAAAGGATGAAGGGGAGGGTTGGGCGGTGATGGAGGAGGGTTGAAGGGAGATGGTAGAGGGGTTGGTGATGGCTGGTACTATGGTCGACCCACAGGGTTGCTCAAAGCTCCCTGGTGGAGGAACATAACTCTCTCTCACTTTCTCTCTCTCATTTTCTCTCTCTTCCATATGATGCCCAGTTCATTTCAACTTCATTAAGCATAGTTCCAGTCTTAGTTTCTCAAACCTTTTTCGACACAAGGATATCAGCTATTTGATACTCAGTTTCACAAATTTTCATTATTATTAAGCCCCTTCTCAACATTATCCTTTAGAAAGTGATGCATTATATGAATGTGTTTGACTCGAGAATGATGACTTAGATCTTTAGACTTATTAATTTTCATAAGTATTATCACAATAGATGGAATTATCGTGTTTTATCCAAAGCATTTGGGAACATCATGTTGTTGCTGCGACATATTCTGCCTCCGCAGTGATATAACAACTGTGTTTCGCTTCTTGGTGCTCCAAGAAACTAAACTATGGCTAAGGAATTGAACCATACCTGATGTGCTCTTTCTATTGACCAAAGCTCCATCATAATCTGCATCAACATATCATTTCAATTGAAAAGTATCACTTCTTAAGTAGAACAAACTTAAATCATCTGTTCCCTTGAGGTATCTCAAAATCCTCTTCACTACTATAAGGTAAGATTCCTTTTGATTTGCTTGGAACCTTCACTAGTGGAAAAAAACCTTATATGACACAACAAAACTGATCCGGTTCTCTCAAAACCGGATCAGTAAATCCACCAAATTATGGGCGCTAAATTTTGGGTCAATTAACTGATCCGGTTGGGAGGAAAACCGGACCAGTTTTCATTAACTGATCCGGTTCGTCCCAACCAGATCAATTACGGCCCAAAATAAACGGCCTAGCCTCTCCTCTCTCGCTTCTCTTACCAGACCCCTCTCCTCTCTCATTTCACCCTACCAGACTCCTCTCCTCTCACTCTCTCTCCTCAACATAACCCTAAACCCCAAACTGAATGGCGAAATTCATCTATCTCCTCATCCCCCTTTCATCTCTCAACTCTCGTATCTCATCCTCTCCTCCTCTCTTCACGCCCACCCGAATAACAAAGTAAATTCGATCTTCACCACCGTCAGCACCGCCATCTCTCTATCTTCATCTCCTTCTCTCTTCACCAACAACGCAATCAGCGAAGACCAACAACTCAGCGAGGCGATTTCAATTGATGCGATTTCGTTTCGTTTTCCTGCCATCAGTTAGTTGTTTCATTTCGTTTTTAGTTTAGTTGCGATTTCAAATCTTTTTTTCGTTTTTTAGGGTTTAGAATGATAGTTAGATGCGATTTCAATTCTTTTTTCATTTTTTTAGGGTTTAGAATTATTGTTTAGATGTGATTTCATTTTCTAGTTTTTTCCCTTGATAGCTTGCTGGATACAATGAGTTGCCTAAGTTCTTGAGTCTTTGGTCTCTCTTGATATAATCGAGATAAGTCCATAGCAGCCTGCAATTTTAGTCGAAGGTACTCATGTTTCCCTGAAAATTTATAGGTTATGCGGTAGGGGATGTTCATGGGATACCTGCCAGAAAATGCTTAGGGAACATCAAATATGGAGATCAGGATGTCATTGCTGCAGCTCTGGAAGCTTTAATTGTTGTTATAAACTCTCACCTTTTCAATTTCGTTTGGTATCATGTTAGCCAATAATTGTGACAGTTGCAGTCTAGATTTTAGTCTGAGTTTGACTATGTTCTAGTCTGAAGATTTTGGATTTGATTGTTTCAACTTTCAGGATAGTTCAGAACTTCCTTTGACTGGAAACTTGCCAGTTATTATGCTGAAGATATGTTTATTGTTGCTGTTGTTTTGGCCTTTGGGTACTTGCTTGTACGAGGACCTCTTTTAGCAAATGCATTGGAGTAGAAGTCGGTTTGGTAAGTGATAACATCTATAGGTAATATTTTGAAGTGTTCATTTAGTTGAATATAAGAAGTATCAAAAGAATTCTTTCTCCATGTATTTGCACTTTTTAGAATTAGAAATTAGATGCGATTTGTTCTTCGATTTTTTTTAGTTCAGATGTAATTTCTAAGAATTAGACTTTCTAAGCTTCAATTGAATTTACTTAATTGATCTGATTCTTACTTATCGAAACTGATTTCTACTCGTCCAAATTGATTTATTTTTTTCTGGTTATAACTAGGTTTCTTGAAATTGTTTTTCTAAATTAATGAGAATAAGTGAAATTGATTATAACTAGGTTAAATACTTTAGTTGAATTTGAATTGGTTAGGTGTTTGATGGGTTTATTAGTTAATTTAAAAATGAATATATATTTGAATTGGTTACTTTAGTTGAATTTTATGTTGTTTATGTAATGTTTTGGCTCTAATTAGTTAATGTTGTGTGATTCGTGACTATGTTCATAATCTTTGATGAATTTGGAAAGGGGGTTGTGTGTGCAGCGGCCGGCAAGGGAAATGCAATGCATGAGAGGGGGATGGAAGGGGGTGTCAGGGGGCTGTGTAATGCAGGAGGGAGGTTAGCAAGGGATGTGAGGGGTTGTGCAATGCACGAGGGGGGCTGGCAGGAGGTTGTGAATAGGGGATATGTGAAGAGGGGTGCATGTGGAGGTGTGTGAAGGGTGGGTGTGTAGGGGTGTGTGTGTGTGTGTGTGTGTGTGCAGGTCGATGTGAATGCAGGGGTCTGTGTGCAGGTGGGTGTTTGTGCAGGTGGGAGTGTGTAGGTGGGTGGGTATGCAGGTGGGTGGGTGTGCATGTGGGGGTGTGCAGGTGGGTGTTTGTGCATGTGGGGGTGTTAGTTTTTGTGGGAATGTGAGTGACCAAATTAGTTTTGTGACATACAGTAGCTTTAAATTGATGAGCTTGCTGGGAGACTTTGCTTTCGAGATTCTTGGGTAGATTCATCAACGTCTTTTGACTTCTTTGTAACGATGGGGTAGGATTACTGATGCATTTGTGGCTACCTGTCGAATTAAAATTTCAGTAATTCTCCAAGTGACATAAGAGAAGGTTTGATTTGTTCCTTCTATATCAAATGAGCATTCTATAGACCTAAAACTTCTAAGCTCATTTTTTTTCTCGCTTATTGAATCACAGGTACGGTCAATCATGGCTGTTTCCTCCTGGAATGATAATGGACAGAAGCAGTTTGTGCATGACCCTTGTAAGTCCTCAATTCCTTACTGGTTCAAAATGATGTACCCATGTATTGTATACTGCTCCGCCTAAGCCTTTGGAGTCTGGAAGTTCTCATGCTTATAATAGAATGATGCAATGTATATGGATACGTAAACTTCCATCAATATACAAAACTTAGGTAGCTATGCTATAAGCCTACTATATGACACATTTACCACAATCAAGGGGATGTCAAAATTTTGGCAGATCACTAGTGAGATCCAAGTCACTCATCCCAAGGCTTATAAGGTCTGGATTCCTTCCTTATTGTGCTTTTAAGATGAATGAAAACAATTTGTTACGTTAGATTTAGAACTAGTCCACTTTATCTTTTCGTGCAATATGTTTATTCCTATTTGAATGTGAATCAAGTCACACATCACAAGGCTTTATCTTTGTTGCATTTATGATAGATCTGAATGTTGTATCATTATGGTGCATAGCATGCTCTAATTCATCAGTTAAGAAATAGGAATCTCTGAGAGCTTTCGTAATTGTTTATTATATTATTTTAATTTCTAACACCTATTCCTAGATCTGATATGGATCATCTATCTTTTCTGTGTTATTGTGCAGACGTGCTTTATCGGTCTGATTTCTTTCCTGGGCTTGGATGGATGCTGTCAAAGGATACATGGGATAAGTTATCACCAAAATGGCCCAAGGCATATCCTTCGTTTTTTTTCTTTTTTTAATCTTGTAAATTTTGGGTGTTTTTTGATCCATGAAATAGTTTGGCCTTGACAAAGCCTCTACTTACTGTGATGATTGGTTGAGACTGAAAGAGAACCGAACCACAAGGGTAGACAATTTATAAGACCAGAAGTCTGCAGAACATATAATTTCGGTGAGCATGTACGATGGTCCATCTTTGAGAACTCTTATCAATACCCAGTTATAATCTGTCTTTTTTGTCTGATTGATGGGAGCATAATTATGATCCTAACCTGCCATTTTGATGTTTAAGCTTAATATGCATTTAACATTTTAATTCTGATCAGCAAAATTAAGCTTTCATGATCTACATTGTTGTATGAAGTTCCTATAAATTTTTCCATAACTAAATAATAAATTATTTCATATGTTCTACAGAGTGGGACAACAACAGATGTATACTTGAAGAAGTTAGATGACGCGCTTGAGGTACGAACACAGTTATCTACTTCAGGAACTACTTTTCTTGTCCTTTTGCCTTCTTAAGTTTTTCGATTTGAAGGGGTGCACATTTTGCACGAAAATCTGCCATATATTAACGTAATAATACAGATCTGGATATTTCCTGAGTTGATTATAGTCTTGTCCATGTTATTGATATTTTAAGGATTTGCTATAAAAGAAACTTCATTACTTCATACATTATTGGCAGGTTGCAACACAAAAGTTCAATCTTGAGTTGGTGGTGTACAATGCTGGAACTGACATCCTGGATGAAGATCCATTAGGCTGTGTGAGGGTAAGATGACAAATACACTGTGTTAGGTCTGATTTTCTTGGACTTGGGCTGAAATATACTGCAAATGGTCACTATACCCTTTCTCGCGTGCAAGCTGCTGTAGACACCAAATTTTGAACCCCTATTTTTGTATAAATTTTTTTAATAAATATTATGAAAAGAAATAAAAATAACGAAAACCGTCAAGTATTGTGGAGCGCGCGCCCCGTCAAAGGCATATTTCGTCTCGGAGCGCGAGTTTCATTCCGTCGTATGGTTTTCCTTTTTCGCGTTTTAGTCAAACAATTCCGGCTTAGAAATATAATTTTTCGTAAGTCGTAGTCAATAACTACAACCACCGGTTTAATAAAATGATTTGTTGTATAATCATGCTCGTCTTTACTAATTTGACGAGTTTTCGTTAATTGTTTTAAGTTAGTTTTTTTTCAAAAATCGAAAACCGAGTGGCAATTAGGCGTCGAAATTTTAATCGTCTTCCAAAACCGGTAGTAATCAGTTTTCTTGATGGTCAAGTCATTGTTCATTGGATAAAGAATAAGAATATATTCTTTAACCACCAATCACATTCTTTTATCCATTAGTTAAGGAAGGAATAAGAATCATGAAAAAGAATAAGAATAAGAATCAAATCCAAAGTGTAAGAGCCAAAAATCCGGATTTTTTTCGGAAGATTCGAGTTGTGCGCGAGGCACATGATCATGCGCACAACGGGTTCCTGCGCCAGACGCAGGCCAGTGCGCTTAGTGCACAGTGCTGTGCCTAGCGCAAACTCTTACGTTTGGCGCAGTAGTCCAGTCAACACTTCTTTTCACGTTTTTCGATGCATTTCTACGTATTAGGATGTGCTGAAATTCGAATTTTGCTTCATTAGTGTAAAGATCAAAATCAAATCTAAAGAGAATAAGAATATTGACATTTCCCATAAAATTGATGATGTAGGAAGATTTAAGGGGATTTAGTGATGTCATTAAGGTGATGTCATTAGTGTGATGTAATTAAGATAATTTGGGATGTTAAAAATCAGATTTTTGGGTGAAAATTCTGATTTTCTACCTTCTTCAAACCCTAATTCATCACCTCATTTCCCTATAAATACCCCCTCTTTTACTTCACAACCACACAACAACTTCACACAACCACAACTTAACTTCCCCACTTCTCACAACTAAAAATCTCAATACTACTCTCCTTCTCCCTAATTCCTCCCTCTAAGAAAGATATCATTCAAAAAGAAAGCAAAAGTTATAATTAGTAAGTAAAGAAGTTCATCAAAAGAAAAACACAAAAAAGTATTTAAGTTAGTAGTTAAGTGGATTTAGAAACTCACTTAGAAATTAAGAAAATCCCAAAAAAAGTAGGAAACTTTACAAAAGGAAGTGCATCATTGAGCTAGCAAGGTAAAGTTAAAGTTCTTGTTATTTTTCTTAATCATCTTCTTAATCACATACTAACTTTCTCTTTGTTTCCTCTTATCATTTTTTAATTTTTGGAGTGATTTGGGTATGTGGAAGTCCTAATAGCTTCCCAACCTTAAATCACCCCACCTAGAATAGTCAACTCTAATGGGGAGACTCTTAGGAAATATGTGCTTATGTGATTTTTGTTAATCAAGTTGTTATTCATAACCAAAAACATATTTTCATAAAAAAAAATGTAAAAGTAAAATTGTGCATAAACATCTCCATAAAAAGAAAATGTGATGCTGTACTTATGGTCAGTTTTAATTTCGTACTTCATTTTAGTTTTCGTCTGTATTATGAGAATAGTTTATAGGATGTAATATTTTTTCCTATGAAGTTCAAGATGTTTCCAGAAACTGGGCTTTTGAATTTCTAATTTTTTTTTGTCAAGTTAATTAAAAATCATACAACATTGTTGTACAAAACTGATTTTGTCCAGTACCACATAAGTTTGTTCTGTCATTAAAGTTTAAAATAAACTCATTTAGATAAAGCCAAAAACATAAACTTTGAAGTAGACATCAGTATCTTTCCAAAAATATAAAAATCATGTTCATATGAAGTTTATACAATTTTATATCATTTTTACAATACCATTCATGCAAATCACTAAATTCCAGAAAACTGATTTTCTCTTCAGTTAAGAAAATAAATAAAAAAGGGTCTTAAAAATGTCCAATTCGATTGAAAATTTAGTCTTTCAAAGTATTTAGAATTTTCATACCAAAATTCACTTCAAACAAAGTTCAGTAAGTTGGATTTAAAAGAACACATTGTATAAAGGTCCTGTTTTGACCAGTTTTAGCATAAAATTCACCATAATTCGAGTTGTCACTAAAAGCTTGTGAAATTTTGGCACAACATAAAGAACTCACTGACCTATCCATAGGTGTATCACATGCTCCATTCTACGCTTTCGACAGAAAGTTATAATTTTTATAATTCAGTACAATAACAAAAGTGCAATCTGGAAATGAAATAAAGTGATTAACTCAACTTTCATAAAAAAATGTTTTCTTTTCACACGATAATGTTAATTAAAAGTCATGAAATTTTAAGTTTCTCTTAGAATGATTAATTTTTATTATGTAAATAAAAATCAATAAAAATCATCATAAAAGAAATCAAAATTAAAGAGGTTAAATAAACTCTAATTTTCACAAGTTTACAAACAAACTTGAATTCCAAAGCCCTTTCAAGAGGATGAAGATCAAGGAGCATCATGGTGATGATCAAGATTGAAGACTTGTATAGATCATAGAATTTTTACATATTGTTGTAATAATAGTTTTTGTAAATAGTTATTACATCACTCATTAATGAAAAACATGCAGATGTTTATGCATAATTTTCATTAATAATTCCACAATTCTTTTTGATAAAATGAGCAACCAATGTTATAAATTTTGTATGTTGGGCCCAATATATCATAGTATATGAATCAAATGACCCAATCTCAATTAAGAGGAAAAATTGCAAATCTAACTAAGTTAAATTGTATGATGATCCATCTTACAATTTTAAATTTGTTCTCCATCTTCAAATGGATCAATCATATAATTTGACATAATTAGATTAGTAATTATGATCTCCGAATTTAGTTTAGGCCGTTTCACGTGTCTCATTTTAAATGGCCAAATTTCAATTAGCCAAACGCAATCTCCAAGTTTGATCTCAAATTGATCATTTTTCTCAAAATAACTTAATAATCTTCAATTAAGATTATTTCTCAAAAAGCCTTCAATTAGGAAGCAAACCTCTTTTCCCAAGACCTCTTGAAAATTATAAATATGATAACTAATTAGGGTGATTATCTCCAATCCTTGATTAATCACTAATTAGGGCGGTTAACTCAAACTTTTCATTTTATCACTAATTAGGGTGATTGTCTCCAATATTTGATTAATCACTAACTAGAGTGATTAGCTTAATCTCTTCATTTTAATCACTAATTAGAGTGGTTATTTTAAACCTTGGTTAATTACTAATTAGGGTGATTATCTTAAAACCATTTTTAATCGCTAATCAAGGTGATTATCTTCCCTTTTAAGTTTAATCACTAATTGAGGTGATTATCCTAACCTTAATCGCTAATTAAGGTGATTAATTTAACCTTTTATATTTAATCAATAATTAGAGTGATTATCTTAAACCTTAATAATCGTTAATTAGGGTGATTTTTCTCATTTGAATCACTAATTAGGGTGATTATCTTAAACCTTGAATAATCACTAATTAAGGTGATTACTTTCTTCCTTCATTTTTAATCACTAATCAAGGTGATTATATTTCCTTCCTTTTTAATCACTAATTGAGGTGATTATCTTTCCTTTATATTTAATCACTAATTAAAGGGATTGTCTTAACCCCATTTCAATCACTAATTGGAGTGATTACCTTATTCCTAATAGATTTGTTTAATTCTAAAGGTGAGTTATTCATAATCTATTTTCTTTCCTTTTCATCCCCAATTGAATTGGCCATTTAGGGTGAGACATAAGATCGAACTATGATGGTTTTGATCCATGAGTGGATTCCAATCCCGCAATGATTGGTACGTAGTGCAACTTCAATGCTCAAACCTACCATGTACAAATAATATATTGGTCCTAAATAATAATGGTTGATGTGTATATGTGCAAATTATGTGATTTTCTTTCTTTTGAATAGCCATGATTACTTAAAATGGAAAATAACGCATTTAGTGAGAGCCTGTTCTGTAGAACGGAAGAGGAGACGAGTTCCAGATGTTCGCACCTCTTAACCTAAACCCCGAACCCCATCTCATGGTATGAAAGACCAATTTTCAAAAAAACCTTATCCATATGAAGTCATCATCGTTTTAAATGATATTTCTTGAAATTGATTTTAAAATGGTTTATTAAATAAATCTGTCCCTATACAGATATTAATAGGGCGGCGACTTTAAAGTTTTCTAAAACTCATAGTCAAATGAGAGACTTTTGTGGGATTCAGACCGTTAATTAAGACAGTAAAAAATCGAATACCACAGGCTGGCGACTCCACTGGGGAGTATACTTCCACTTGAAGTATAAGAGGTTTAAATCTGAACAATGCGTTATTTTCCATATGTATATATAATAAAATGTTAATCATGGCTATTCACAATTTAATTTTTGTATATAGCATGCTTATTTGAAAATTACGTGTGCTTAGTAGTTTACCGATCCATACACGTGCACTCTTTTTAACCATTTTCTTATTAGGTCTGATACCTCAGTCTATTGGCAAGGGTCAGAAATTTAGAATGACAAATTAATAAATTAAGGGCGTAAAACCTGCATCCGAGAGCTATTGCGACCGGCTCTATTAGGAGCGTCCACCCTCGATGGACACAATGGAAGTCACTCGAGGCCACTTTAATATAATCTCTCCCTAAATGAATCACCTTTTAATTGACCTTTAGGACACAAGGATCAATGCACAAATGTCCTTTATTTATTTCAGTTAATGAATAATGTGAAAATTTTTCGTAAATTCCTCAGTTCGTTTTCAGTCGGTCAATACTTCAGTAACCATTAACTTTAGCTGGATTGCTGCCGAAATGATTATTGAAATATTGAGAGTATTCTTGTTTACTTATCATAAGTGTCATGTAAAAAAAAAAGTGTGTGCTCACCCATTTTCAAAAACAAAAACTCACATTTACTTCAAAATTCTTTTCATTCAAATTGGTTTTTCCAAAAACAAAGTTGATTTTTTTTAAAAAAAATCCTGTTTTGAAAATATAGTCCCAAAATAAAGCAAAAAAAGAATAAAAAATGAAACATGAAAGAGTCATAATCACGAGTTCAAAACGTGTCATGTTTAGGTAATGTAATTAAAACTCTATAGCTTAAAACACGAGAAGTCTAGTCTAAAAAAGTTGTGACAAATCAAAAGTAGGGATAATTGTTTTTTTAAAAAAAAGAGGTGGATTCTTCCATTTCCTGCTAAGAAACATAGAAGAGTTCATTATTTTATGACTCACGTTGTTAGTATGTGCATTTGAGGTACTTCACATCAAAAAAATAAGAGAACTAAAGTCTGCATCACTTCATAATGTCTGATTCGGGAAAACAAACTCAAACTAAAGTTTCGATAAAGGGCAAAGGCCGTTGGAGGTCCATCAATCAAATCTATGCAGACATGGAGGAACCTTTGGGAACCATGTATGGTCGTCTGAAAAGACAAGGTCTTCTAGAACCGAAACATCACTGTTACACTCTGCCAACTCCAGGGGTTGACATGGGTTTATACTGCAACTTTTGCCATCAATACGGGCATGAGACAGACCGGTGTGTTGACCTTCGACATGCCATCCACCAGCTAATAGAAGATGGGAAAATTCCCATTCCTCCATCATGGATGCCCCTAGTCGTATCTTTCTCAAAGGCTGATCTTCCTAAGGAAACAGATCCTCATCAAGCTTTATACATCACTTTAAAATGCAATGGGCGTGAACTGACCAACATACTAATAGATGACGAATCGACATTTAACATTTGCACCAAGGGAACGCTTTATGAGTTGGGATATAACAATACATTATTGAGCCCTACTGATACAGTATTAGGGGCATATGATTAATCTTCAGGAAGGACCATTGGGATGATCAATCTTCAGTTTAGATATAAAGACTAGGTTTGTGACGCAGATTTCGTGGTCGTCGAAGCTTTGACTTCATTTTCTTTGTTGTTGGGACGACCGTGGCTCCATGCAAACAAAGCTATCGCTTCTCCTGCACACCAAAAGCTCAAATGCCCAACAACCTCGGGAATAGTAACCATCCATGGGGATCCGGCACAACCAAGAAGTGTTACCCCTGAACCGCCAACTGTGGAAGATGAAGCAGATCCTCGAGAAAGTTCTCTCAACCCCTGTATGTTAGGGAGAAATATTCCTTCAGTACCCCAAGGATCCAATACAGAAACTGTTTACAACATCCCAATGACAATTGATCAACTCATCGCCTATGCCGGCATTTGCTGTGCCCAGAATATGCCAGTAGGATCTCTCAACACAGATCAGGCCGAAACCTCTACTGCCATAATTTTCTCTGATAAAGATCTTCTTGATAACCCAACTCATAACATCGACTTGTATATCACAGTCAATCACAGTGCCAGACATATCAAAGGGGTAATGGTTGATAATGGAGCTTCTACCCATATCTGTCTTCTCAGTATACTTAATTGGCTCGGGTGTACTCCTCCCCAAGGAGAAGCCTCCATAGGAACTATAGTTGCATATGATGGTTCAACACTGGAAATCATAGGATCAACAACCATGATCTTACGCATTGGAGCAGTCATACGAGAAGTCAATTTCATGATCGTTGATTGCGAAGCTCCTTTCACTCTGTGGTTAAGACGACCATGGCTCCACGAGAACCATGCTATCATCTCAATATTGCACCAAAAAATGAATATGATAACTCCACATGGGGTAATCACAGTCCCAGGAGATATAGCAATGGGGGTGGCAATGCAAAAATCCCGCATACCTCATATATGTCACCTAAATCATGAGGAGAACAACAATGGTCACACAGAGATACCCTCCCTCAAAGTGGTAAAATACTACTTCTAATGGCCTATTCCCGAGGAGGATCTTGATCAACCGAACTGGATACCAGACATGAGAGAGGTTAAGAGGATTGAGAAGAAGTTTCATTGGCTTTACAAAGAGTCATGGGCCGTTCAGTGTGAAGGAGAAGAGAGTCCAGCACACAAAGTTGCTGCTATTCAATCTATCATGGAACCTTATATCTTCCTCTATGAAATTGATTAGGAAACAAGAGGCTCTTGCAATGCTTGTGTGCAAGGCATGGGCATCATGGCTCCTCAGCCGAGAAGACAACCATGAAAAAGGAAAGGTGGAAAAGACGTCTTCAGACAGGAGAATACATGTCATGACGCCCCAGTAAACTGAAGTCAAAAAAAGTGTGAGAAGTACCTAAATTAGTTATAGCTTTTATATTGTACTTTGTAGGTAGAGCTACGTGCGACTTGATCCTCTTAAAAAAAACACAAAAATTCCAATGTTGTAATGCATCTATCTTAGCTTTCTCTACTATGTAATGTACTAAAAGGGGTACATAGGCAACTCATTTTCTGAGTGCAGCTGCAAAAAACAATTTAAATTTCATTTTCAATATATCATAACTACGTTGGGCCTGATTCTCCATTCAAAAAAAAAATCACAAGAAAAATTTCTTTCCCAAAGACCAATTTTCTTGGTATGAAAGACCAATTTTCAAAAAAGCCTTATTTATATGAAGTCATCATCGTTTTAAATGATATTTCTTGAAATTGATTTTAAAAAAATTTATTAAATAAATCTGTCCCAATTCAGATATTAATAGGGTGGCGACTTCAAAGTCTTCTAAAACTCATAGTCAAATGAGAGACTTTTGTGGGATTCAGACCGTTAATTAAGACAGTAAAAAATCGAATACTACAGGCTGGCGACTCCACTGGGGAGTATACTTCCACTTGAAGTAAAAGAGGTTTAAATCTGAACAATGCGTTATGTCCATATGTATATATAATTAAAAGTTAATCATGGGTATTCACAATTTAATTTGTGTATATAGCATGCTTATGTGAAAATTACGTGTGCTTGGTAGTTTACCGATCCATACACGTGCACTCTTTTTAACCATTTTCTTATTAGGTCTGATACCTCTGTCTATTGGCAAGGGTCAGAAATTTAGAATGACAAATTAATAAATTAAGGGCGTAAAACCTGCATCCGAGAGCTATTGCGACCGGCTCTATCAGGAGCGTCCACCCTCGATGGACACAATGGAAGTGACTCGAGGCCACTTTAACATAATCTCTCCCTAAATGAATCACCTTTTAATTGACCTTTAGGACACAAGGATCAATGCACAAATGTCCTTTATTTATTTCAGTTATTGAATAATGTGAAAATTTTTCGAAAATTCCTCAGTCCGTTTTCAGTCGGTCAATACTTTAGTAACCATTAACTGTAGCTGAATTGTTGCCCAAATGATTATTGAAATATTGAGAGTATTCTTGTTTATTTATCATAAGTGTCATGTAAAAAAAATGTGCGTGCTCACCCATTTTCAAAAACAAAAACACACATTTAGTTCAAAATTCTTTTCATTCAAATTAGTTTTTCCAAAAACAAAGTTGATTTTTTTCAAAAAAAAATCATGTTTCGAAAATATAGTCCCACAATAAAGCAAAAAAGAATAAAAAATAAAACATGAAAGAGTCATAATCACGAATTCAAAACGTGTCATGTTTAGGTAATGTAATTAAAACTCTATAGCTTAAAACACGAGAAGTCTGGTCTAAAAAAGTTGTGACAACTCAAAAGGGATAATTGTTTTTTTTTTTAAATGAGGTGGATTCTTCCATTTCCTGCTACGAAACATAGAAGAGTTCATTATTTTATGACTCACGTTGTTAGTATGTACATTTAAGGTACTTCACATCAAAAAAAAAAAGAGAACTAAAGTCTACATCACTTCATAATGTCTTATTCGGGAAAACAAACTCAAACTAAAGTTTCGATAAAGGGCAAAGGCCGTTGGAGGTCCATCAATCAAATCTATGCAGACATGGAGGAACCTTTGGGAACCATGTATGGTCGTCTGAAAAGACAAGGTCTTCTAGAACCGAAACATCACTGTTACACTCTGCCACCTCCAGGGGTTGACATGGGTTTATACTACAACTTTTGCCATCAATACGGGCATGAGACAGACTGGTGTGTTGACCTTCGACATGCCATCCACCAGCTAAAAGAAGATGTAAAAATTCCTATTCCTCCATCATGGATGCCCCCAGTCGTATCTTTCACTAAGGCCGATCTTACAATGGAAACGGATCTTCATCAAGCTTTATACATTACTTTAAAATGCAATGGGCGTGAACTGACCAACATACTAATAGATGACGAATCGACATTTAACATTTGCCCCAAGGGAACGCTTTATGAGTTGGGATATAACAATACATTATTGAGCCCTACTGATACAATATTAGGGGCATATGATAACTCTTCAGAAAGGACCATTGGGATGATCAATCTTCAGTTTAGATATAAAGGCCAGGTTTGTGACGCAGATTTTGTGGTCGTCGAAGTTTTGATTTCATTTTCTTTGTTGTTGGGACGACCGTGGCTCCATGCAAACAAAGCTATCGCTTCTCCTGCACACCAAAAGCTCAAATGCCCAACAACCTCGAGAATAGTAACCATCCAAGGGGATCCGGCACAACCAAGAAGTGTTACCCCTGAACCGCCAACTGTGGAAGATGAAGCAGATCCTCGAGAAAGTTCTCTCAACCCCTGCATGTTAGGGAGAAATATTCCTTCGGTACCCCAAGGATCCAATACATAAACCTGTTTACAACATCCCAATGACAATTGATCGGCTCATCGCCTACGCCGGCATTTCCTTGTGCCCGGAATATGCCGGTAGGATCTCTCAACACGAGATCGAGCCGAAACCACTACTGCCATAACTTTCTCTGATAAAGATCTTCCTGATAACCCTACTCATAACAGCGCCTTGTATATTGCTGTCAATCACAGTGCCAGACATATCAAAGGGGTAATGGTTGATAATGGAGCTTCCACCAATATTTGTCTTCTCAGTACCCTTAATTGGCTCGGGTGTACTCCTCCCCAAGGAGAAGCCTCCATAGGAACTATAGTTGCATATGATGGTTCAACACGGGAAATCATAGGATCAACAACCATGATCTTACGCATTGAAGCAGTCATACGAGAAGTCAATTTTATGATCGTTGATTGCGAAGCTCCTTTCACTCTGTGGTTAGGACGACCATGGCTCCATAAGAACCAAGCTGTCATCTCAATATTGCACAAAAAAATGAAGATGATAACTCCACATGGGGTAATCACAGTCCCAGGAGATATAGCAATAGGGGTGGCAATGCAAAAATCCCGCATACCTCATATATGTCACCTAAATCATGAGGAGAACAACAATGGTTACACCGAGATACCGTCCCTCAAACTAGTAAAATACTACTTCTACTAGCCTATTCCCGTGGAGGATCTTGATCAACCGAACTGGATACCAGACATGAGAGAGGTTAAGAGGATTGAAAAGAAGTTTCATTGGCTTTACAAAGAGTCATGGGCCATTCAGTGTGAAGGAGAAGAGAGTCCAGCACACAAAGTTGCTGCTATTCAATCTATCATGGAACCTTATATCTTCCTCTATGAAATTGATTATGAAACAAGAGCCTCTTGCAATGCTTGTGTGCAAGGCAGGGGCATCATGGCTCCTTAGCCGAGAAGACAACCAAGAAAAAGGAAAGGTGGAACAGACGTCTTCAGACAGGAGAATACATGGCATGGCGCCCAGCAAACTAAAGTCTGAAAAAGTTTGAGAAGTACCTAAATCAGTTATTGCTTTTATATTGTACTTTGTAGGTAGAGCTACGTGCGGCTTGATCCCCTTAAAAAAAAACACAAAAATTCCAATGTTGTAATGCATTTATCTTAGCTTTATCTACTATGTAATGTATTAAAAGGGGTACATAGGCAACTCATTTTCTGAGTGCAGCTGCAAAAAAAATATAAATTTCATTTTCAATATAACAGAACTACATTGGGCCTGATTCTCCATTCAAAAAAAAAATCACAAGAAACATTTCTTTCCCAAAGACCAATTTTCTCAAAATAACTTAATAATATTCAATTAAGATTATTTCTCAAAAAGCCTTCAATTAGGAAGCAAACCTCTTTTTCCACGACCTCTTGAAAATTATAAATATGATAACTAATTAGGGTGAGTATCTCCAATCCTTGATTAATCGCTAATTAGGGCGGTTAACTCAAACTTTTCATTTTATCACTAATTAGGGTGATTGTCTCCAATATTTGATTAATCACTAACTAGAGTGATTAGCTTAATCTTTTCATTTTAATCACTAATTAGAGTGGTTATTTTAAACCTTGGTTAATTACTAATTAGGGTGATTATCTTAAAGCCATTTTTAATCGCTAATCAAGGTGATTATCTTTCCTTTTAAGTTTAATCACTAATTGAGGTGATTATCCTAACCTTAATCGCTAATTAAGGTGATTAATTTAACCTTTTATATTTAATCAATAATTAGAGTGATTATCTTAAACCTTAATAATCGTTAATTAGGGTGATTTTTCTCATTTGAATCACTAATTAGGGTGATTATCTTAAACCTTGAATAATCACTAATTAAGGTGATTACTTTCTTCCTTCATTTTTAATCACTAATCAAGGTGATTATATTTCCTTCCTTTTTAATCACTAATTGAGGTGATTATCTTTCCTTTATATTTAATCACTAATTAAAGGGAATGTCTTAACCCCATTTTAATCACTAATTAGAGTGATTACCTTATTCCTAATAGATTTGTTTAATTCTAAAGGTGAGTTATTCATAATCTATTTTCTTTCCTTTTCATCTCCAATTGAATTGGCCATTTAGGGTGAGACATAAGATCGAACTACGATGGTTTTGATCCATGAGTGGATTCCAATCCCGCAACGATTGGTACGTAGTGCAACTTCAATGCTCAAACCTACCATGTACAAATAATATATTGGTCCTAAATAATAATGGTTGATGTGTATATGTGCAAATTATGTGCTTTTCTTTCTTTTGAATAGCCATGATTACTTAAAATGGAAAATAACGCATTTAGTGAGAGCCTGTTCTGTAGAACGGAAAAGGAGACGAGTTCCAGATGTTCGCACCTCTTAACCTAAACCCCGAATCCCATCTCATGGTATGAGACCAATTTTCAAAAAAGCCTTATCCATATGAAGTCATCATCGTTTTAAATGATATTTCTTGAAATTGATTTTAAAATGGTTTATTAAATAAATCTGTCCCTATACAGATATTAATAGGGTGGCGACTTTAAAGTTTTCTAAAACTCATAGTCAAATGAGAGACTTTTGTGGGATTCAGACCGTTAATTAAGACAGTAAAAAATCGAATACCACAGGCTGGCGACTCCACTGGGGAGTATACTTCCAATTGAAGTATAAGAGGTTTAAATCTGAACAATGCGTTATTTTCCATATGTATATATAATAAAATGTTAATCATGGCTATTCACAATTCAATTTTTGTATATAGCATGCTTATTTGAAAATTACGTGTGCTTGGTAGTTTACCGATCCATACACGTGCACTCTTTTTAACCATTTTCTTATTAGGTCTGATACCTCTGTCTATTGGCAAGGGTCAGAAATTTAGAATGACAAATTAATAAATTAAGGGTGTAAAACCTGCATCCGAGAGCTATTGCGACCGGCTCTATTAGGAGCGTCCACCCTCGATGGACACAATGGAAGTGACTCGAGGCCACTTTAACATAATCTCTCCCTAAATGAATCACCTTTTAATTGACCTTTAGGACACAAGGATTAATGCACAAATGTCCTTTATTTATTTCAGTTAATGAATAATGTGAAAATTTTTCGAAAATTCCTCAGTCCTTTTTCAGTCGGTCAATACTTCAGTAACCATTAACTGTAGCTGGATTGCTGCCGAAATGATTATTGAAATATTGAGAGTATTCTTGTTTACTTATCATAAGTGTCATGTAAAAAAAAAGTGTGTGCTCACCCATTTTCAAAAACAAAAACTCACATTTACTTCAAAATTGTTTTCATTCAAATTGGTTTTTCCAAAAACAAAGTTGATTTTTTAAAAAAAAAATCCTGTTTTGAAAATATAGTCCCAAAATAAAGCAAAAAAAGAATAAAAAATGAAACATGAAAGAGTCATAATCACGAGTTCAAAACGTGTCATGTTTAGGTAATCTAATTAAAACTCTATAGCTTAAAACACGAGAAGTTTAGTCTAAAAAAGTTGTGACAAATCAAAAGGGATAGTTGTTTTTTTTTAAAAAGAGGTGGATTCTTCCATTTCCTGCTAAGAAACATAGAAGAGTTCATTATTTTATGACTCACGTTGTTAGTATGTACATTTAAGGTACTTCACATCAAAAAAATAAGAGAACTAAAGTCTGCATCACCTCATAATGTCTGATTCGGGAAAACAAACTCTAACTAAAGTTTCCATAAAGGGCAAAGGCCGTTGGAGGTCCATCAATCAAATCTATGCAGACATGGAGGAACCTTTGGGAACCATGTATGGTCGTCTGAAAAGACAAGGTCTTCTAGAACCGAAACATCACTGTTACACTCTGCCAACTCCAGGGGTTGACATGGGTTTATACTGCAACTTTTGCCATCAATACGGGCATGAGACAGACCGGTGTGTTGACCTTCGACATGCCATCCACCAGCTAATAGAAAATGGGAAAATTCCCATTCCTCCATCATGGATGCCCCTAGTCGTATCTTTCTGTAAGACTGATCTTCCTAAGGAAACAGATCCTCATCAAGCTTTATACATCACTTTAAAATGCAATGGGCGTGAACTGACCAACATACTAATAGATGACGAATCGACATTTAACATTTGCACCAAGGGAACGCTTTATGAGTTGGGATATAACAATACATTATTGAGCCCTACTGATACAGTATTAGGGGCATATGATTACTCTTCAGGAAGGACCATTGGGATGATCAATCTTCAGTTTAGATATAAAGACTAGGTTTGTGACGCAGATTTCGTGGTCGTCGAAGCTTTGACTTCATTTTCTTTGTTGTTGGGACGACCGTGGCTCCATGCAAACAAAGCTATCGCATCTCCTACACACCAAAAGCTCAAATGCCCAACAACCTCGGGAATAGTAACCATCCATGGGGATCCGGCACAACCAAGAAGTGTTACCCCTGAACCGCCAACTGTGGAAGATGAAGCAGATCCTCGAGAAAGTTCTCTCAACCCCTGTATGTTAGGGAGAAATATTCCTTCAGTACCCCAAGGATCCAATACAGAAACTGTTTACAACATCCCAATGACAATTGATCAACTCATCGCCTATGCCGACATTTGCTGTGCCCAGAATATGCCAGTAGGATCTCTCAACACAGATAAGGCCGAAACCTCTACTGCCATAACTTTCTCTGATAAAGATCTTCCTGATAACCCAAGTCATAACATCGCCTTGTATATCACGAGTCCAATCACGGTGCCGGACATATCAAAGGGGTAATGGTTGATAATGGAGCTTCTACCAATATCTGTCTTCTCAGTATACTTAATTGGCTCGGGTGTACTCCTCCCCAAGGAGAAGCCTCCATAGGAACTATAGTTGCATATGATGGTTCAATACTGGAAATCATAGGATCAACAACCATGATCTTACGCATTGGAGCAGTCATACGAGAAGTCAATTTCATGATCGTTGATTGGGAAGCTCCTTTCACTCTGTGGTTAGGACGACCATGGCTCCACGAGAACCAAGCAATCATCTCAATATTGCACCAAAAAATGAAGATGATAACTCCACATGGGGTAATCACAGTCGCAGGAGATATAGCAATGGGGGTGGCAATGCAAAAATCCCGCATACCTCATATATGTCACCTAAATCATGAGGAGAACAACAATGGTCACACAGAGATACCGTCCCTCAATGTGGTAAAATACTACTTCTAATGGCCTATTCCCGAGGAGGATCTTGATCAACCGAACTGGATACCAGACATGAGAGAGGTTAAGAGGATTGAGAAGAAGTTTCATTGGCTTTACAAAGAGTCATGGGCCGTTCAGTGTGAAGGAGAAGAGAGTCCTGCACACAAAGTTGCTGCTATTCAGTCTATCATGGAACCTTATATCTTCCTCTATGAAATTGATTATGAAACAAGAGGCTCTTGCAATGCTTGTGTGCAAGGCATGAGCATCATGGCTCCTCAGTCGAGAAGACAACCAAGAAAAAGGAAAGGTGGAAAAGACGTCTTCAGACAGGAGAATACATGGCATGACGCCCCAGCAAACTGTAGTCTAAAAAAGTGTGAGAAGTACCTAAATTAGTTATAGCTTTTATATTGTACTTTGTTGGTAGAGCTACGTGCGACTTGATCCTCTTTAAAAAAACACAAAAATTCCAATGTTGTAATGCTTCTATCTTAGCTTTCTCTACTATGTAATGTACTAAAAGGGGTACATAGGCAACTCATTTTCTGAGTGCAGCTGCAAAAAACAATTTAAATTTCATTTTCAATATATCAGAACTGCGTTGGGCCTGATTCTCCATTCAAAAAAAAAATCACAAGAAAAATTTCTTTCCCAAAGACCAATTTTCTTGGTATGAAAGACCAATTTTCAAAAAAGCCTTATCCATATGAAGTCATCATCGTTTTAAATGATATTTCTTGAAATTGATTTTAAAATAATTTATTAAATAAATCTGTCCCAATTCAGATATTAAAAGGGTGGCGACTTCAAAGTCTTCTAAAACTCATAGTCAAATGAGAGACTTTTGTGGGATTCAGACCGTTAATTAAGACAGTAAAAAATCGAATATTACAGGCTGGTGACTCCACTGGGGAGTATACTTCCACTTGAAGTAAAAGAGGTTTAAATCTGAACAATATGTTATTTTCCATATGTATATATAATTAAAAGTTAATCAGGGCTATTCACAATTTAATTTTTGTATATAGCATGCTTATGTGAAAATTACGTGTGCTTGGTAGTTTACCGATCCATACACGTGCACTCTTTTTAACCATTTTCTTATTAGGTCTGATACCTCTGTCTATTGGCAAGGGTCAGAAATTTAGAATGACAAATTAATAAATTAAGGGCGTAAAACCTGCATCCGAGAGCTATTGCGACCGGCTCTATCAGGAGCGTCCACCCTCGATGGACACAATGGAAGTGACTCGAGGCCACTTTGACATAATCTCTCCCTAAATTAATCACCTTTTAATTTACCTTTAGGACACAAAGATCAATGCACAAATGTCCTTTATTTATTTCAGTTATTGAATAATGTGAAATTTTTTTGAAAATTCCTCAGTCCGTTTTCAGTCGGTCAATACTTTAGTAACCATTAACTGTAGCTGAATTGTTGCCCAAATGATTATTGAAATATTGAGAGTATTCTTGTTTATTTATCATAAGTGTCATGTAAAAAAAATGTGCGTGCTCACCCATTTTCAAAAACAAAAACACACATTTACTTCAAAATTCTTTTCATTCAAATTAGTTTTTCCAAAAACAAAGTTGATTTTTTTCAAAAAAAAATCATGTTTCGAAAATATAGTCCCAAAATAATGCAAAAAAGAATAAAAAATGAAACATGAAAGAGTCATAATCACGAGTTCAAAACGTGTCATGTTTAGGTAATGTAATTAAAACTCTATAGCTTAAAACACTAGAAGTCTAGTCTAAAAAAGTTGTGACAAATCAACAGGGATAATTGTTTTTTTTAAAAATGAGGTGGATTCTTCCATTTCCTGCTAAGAAACATAGAAGAGTTCATTATTTTATGACTCACGTTGTTATTATGTACATTTAAGGTACATCACATCAAAAAAAAAGAGAACTAAAGTCTACATCACTTCATAATGTCTGATTCGGGAAAACAAACTCAAACTAAAGTTTCGATAAAGGGCAAAGGCCGTTGGAGGTCCATCAATCAAATCTATGCAGACATGGAGGAACCTTAGGGAACCATGTATGGTCGTCTGAAAAGACAAGGTCTTCTAGAACCGAAACATCACTGTTACACTCTGCCACCTCCAGGGGTTGACATGGGTTTATACTACAACTTTTGCCATCAATACGAGCATGAGACAGACTGGTGTGTTGATCTTCGACATGCCATCCACCAGCCAAAAGAAGATGTAAAATTTCCTATTCCTCCATCATGGATGCCCCCAGTCGTATCTTTCACTAAGGCTGATCTTACAATGGAAACGGATCTTCATCAAGCTTTATACATTACTTTAAAATGCAATGGGCGTGAACTGACCAACATACTAATAGATGACGAATCGACATTTAACATTTGCCCCAAGGGAACGCTTTATGAGTTGGGATATAACAATACATTATTGAGCCCTACTGATACAATATTAGGGGCATATGATAACTCTTCAGGAAGGACCATTGGGATGATCAATCTTCAGTTTAGATATAAAGACCAGGTTTGTGACGCAGATTTTGTGGTCGTCGAAGTTTTGACTTCATTTTCTTTGTTGTTGGGACGACCGTGGCTCCATGCAAACAAAGCTATCGCTTCTCCTGCACACCAAAACCTCAAATGGCCAACAACCTCGGGAATAGTAACCATCCAAGGGGATCCGGCACAACCAAGAAGTGTTACCCCGAACCGCCAACCGTGGAAGATGAAAGCAGGATCCTCGAGAAAGTTCTCTCAACCCCTGCATGTTAGGGAGAAATATTCCTTCAGTACCCCAAGGATCCAATACATAAACTGTTTACAACATCCCAATGACAATTGATCAGCTCATCGCCTACGCCGGCATTTGCTATGCCCAGAATATGCCAGTAGGATCTCTCAACACAGATCAGGCCGAAACCACTATTGCCATAACTTTCTCTGATAAAGATCTTCCTGATAACCCAACTCATAACAGGGCCTTATATATTGCTGTCAATCACAGTGCCAGACATATCAAAGGGGTAATGGTTGATAATGGAGCTTCCACCAATATTTGTCTTCTCAGTACCCTTAATTGGCTCGGGTGTACTCCTCCCCAAGGAGAAGCCTCCATAGGAACTATAGTTGCATATGATGGTTCAACACGGGAAATCATAGGATCAACAACCATGATCTTACGCATTGAAGCAGTCATACGAGAAGTCAATTTTATGATCGTTGATTGCGAAGCTCCTTTCACTCTGTGGTTAGGACGACCATGGCTCCATAAGAACCAAGCTGTCATCTTAATATTGCACCAAAAAATGAAGATGATAACTCCACATGGGGTAATCACAGTCCCAGGAGATATAGCAATAGGGGTGGCAATGCAAAAATCCCGCATACCTCATATATGTCACCTAAATCATGAGGAGAACAACAATGGTTACACCGAGATACCGTCCCTCAAACTGGTAAAATACTACTTCTACTGGCCTATTCCCGTGGAGGATCTTGATCAACCGAACTGGATACCAGACATGAGAGAGGTTAAGAGGATTGAGAAGAAGTTTCATTGGCTTTACAAAGAGTCATGGGCCATTCAGTGTGAAGGAGAAGAGAGTCCATCACACAAAGTTGCTGCTATTTAATCTATCATGGAACCTTATATCTTCCTCTATGAAATTGATTATGAAACAAGAACCTCTTGCAATGCTTGTGTGCAAGGCAGGGGCATCATGGCTCCTTAGCCGAGAAGACAACCAAGGAAAAGGAAAGGTGGAACAGAAGTCTTCAGACAGGAGAATACATGGCATGGTGCCCATCAAACCAAAGTCTGAAAAAATTTGAGAAGTACCTAAATCAGTTATTGCTTTTATATTGTACTTTGTAGGTAGAGCTACGTCCGGCTTGATCCCCTTAAAAAAAACACAAAAATTCCAATGTTGTAATGCATTTATCTTAGCTTTATCTACTATGTAATGTATTAAAAGGGGTACATAGGCAACTCATTTTCTGAGTGCAGCAGCAAAAAAAATTTAAATTTCATTTTCAATATAACAGAACTACATTGGGCCTGATTCTCCATTCAAAAAAAAATCACAAGAAACATTTCTTTCCCAAAGACCAATTTTCTTGGTATGAAAGACCAATTTTCAAAAAAGCCTTATCCATATGAAGTCATCATCGTTTTAAATGATATTTCTTGAAATTGATTTTAAAATGATTTATTAAATAAATTTATCCCTATTCAGATATTAATAGGGTGGCGACTTCAAAGTTTTCTAAATCTCATAGTTAAATGAGAGACTTTTGTGGGATTCAGACCGTTAATTAAGACAGTAAAAAATCGAATACCACAGGCTGGCGACTCCACTGGGGAGTACACTTCCACTTGAAGTATAAGAGGTTTAAATCTGAACAATGCGTTATTTTCCATATGTATATATAATAAAAAGTTAACGATGGCTATTCACAATTTAATTTTTGTATATAGCATGCTTATGTGAAAATTACGTGTGCTTGGTAGTTTACCGATCCATACACGTGCACTCTTTTTAACCATTTTCTTATTAGGTCTGATACCTCTGTCTATTGGCAAGGGTCAGAAATTTAGAATGACAAATTAATAAATTAAGGGCGTAAAACCTGCATCCGAGAGCTATTGCGACCGGCTCTATCAGGAGCGTCCATCCTCGATGGACACAATGGAAGTGACTCGAGACCACTATAACATAATCTCTCCCAAAATGAATCACCATTTAATTGACCTTTAGGACACAAGGATCAATGCACAAATGTCCTTTATTTATTTCAGTTAATGAATAATATGAAATTTTTTTGAAAATTTCTCGGTCCGTTTTCTGTCGGTCAATAGTTTAGTAACCATTAACTGTAGCTGAATTGCTGCTGAAATGATTATTGAAATATTGAGAGTATTCTTGTTTATTTATCATAAGTGTCAAGTAAAAAAAATGTGTGTGCTCACACATTTTCAAAAACAAAAACTCACATTTACTTCAAAATTCTTTTCATTCAAATTGGTTTTTCCAAAAACAAAGGTGATTTTTATTTTAAAAAAATCCTGTTTTGAAAATATAGTCCCAAAATAAAGCAAAAAAAAAAAAAAAAAAATGAAAGAGTCATAATCACGAGTTCAAAACATGTCATGTTTAGGTAATGTAATTAAAACTCTATAGCTTAAAACACGAGAAGTCTAGTCTAAAAAATTGTGACAAATCAAAAGGGATAATTGTTTTTTTTTTAAAAAAAAAGAGGTGGATTCTTCCATTTCCTGCTAAGAAACATAGAAGAGTTCATTATTTTATTACTCACGTTCTTAGTATGTACATTTAAGGTACTTCACATAAAAAAAAAAGAGAACGAAAGTCTGCATCACTTCATAATGTATGATTCGGGAAAACAACCTCAAACTAAAGTTTCGATAAAGGGCAAAGGCCGTTGGAGGTCCATCAAATCAAATCTATGCAGACATGGAGGAACATTGGGAACCATGTATGGTCGTCTGAAAAGACAGGGTCTTATAGAACCGAAACATCACTGTTACACTCTGCCACCTCCAGGGGTTGACATGGGTTTACACTGCAACTTTTGCCATCAATACGGGCATGAGACATACCGGTGTGTTGACCTTCGACATGCCATCCACCAGCTAATAGAAGATGTAAAAATTCCTATTCCTCCATCATGGATGCCCCAAGTCGTATCTTTCACTAAGGCTGATCTTGCAATGGAAACGGATCTTCATCAAGCTTTATACATTACTTAAAAATGCAATGGGCGTGAACTGACCAACATACTAATAGATGACGAATCGACATTTAACATTTGCCCCAAGGGAACGCTTTATGAGTTGGGATATAACAATACATTATTGAGCCCTACTGATACAGTATTAGGGGCATATGATAACTCTTCAGGAAGGACCATTGGGATGATCAATCTTCAGTTGAGATATAAATACCAGGTTTGTGACGCAGATTTCGTGGTCGTCGAAGCTTTGACTTTATTTTCTTTGTTGTTGGGACGACCGTGGCTCCATGCAAACAAAGCTATCGCTTCTCCTGCACACCAAAAGCTCAAATGCCCAACATCCTCGGGAATAGTAACCATCCATGGGGATCCGACACAACCAAGAAGTGTTACCCCTGAACAGCCAACTGTTGAAGATGAAACAGATCCTCGAGAAAGTTCTCTCAACCCCTCCATGTTAGGGAGAAATATTCCTTCAGTACCCCAAGGATCCAATACAAAAACAGTTTACAACATCCCAATGACAATTGATCAGCTCATCGCCTACGCCGACATTTATTGTGCCCAAAATATGCCAGTAGGATCTCTCAACACATATCAGGCTGAAACCACTACTGTCATTACTTTCTCTGATAAATATCTTCCCGATAACTCAACTCATAACAGCGCCTTGTATATCACCGTCCATCACAGTGCCCGACATATCAAAGGGGTAATGGTTGATAATGGAGCTTCCACCAATATATGTCTTCTCAGTACCCTTAATTGGCTCGGTTGTCCCCCTCCCCAAGGAGAAGCCTCCATAGGAACCATAGTTGCATATGATGGTTCAACACGGGAAATCATAGGATCAACAACCATGATCTTACGCATTGGAGCAGTCATACGAGAGGTCAATTTCATGATCGTTGATTGCGAAGCTCCTTTTACTCTGTTGTTAGGACGACCTTGGCTCCACGAGAACCAAGCTATCATCTCAATATTGCACCAAAAAATGAAGATGTTAACTCCACATGGGGTAATCACAGTCCCAGGAGATATAGCAATGGGGGTGGCAATGCAAAAATCTCGCATACCTCATATATGTCACCTAAATCATGAGGAGAACAACAATGGTCACACAAAGATACCGTCCCTTAAACTGGTACAATACTACTTCTATTGGCCTATTCCCGAGGAGGATCTTGATCAACCGAACTGGATATCAGACATGAGAGAGGTTAAGAGGATAGATAAGAAGGTTCATTGGCTTTACAAAGAATCCTGGGCCGTCTAGTGTGAAGGAGAAGAGAGTCCAACACACAAAGTTGCTGCTATTTAATCTATCATGGAACCTTATATCTTCCTCTATGAAATTGATTATGAAACAAGAGCCTCTTGCATGCTTGTGTGCAAGGCATGGGCATCATGGCTCCTCAGCCGAGAAGACAACCAAGAAAAAGGAAAGGTGGAACAGACGTCTTCAGACAGGAGAATACATGGCATGGCGCCCAGCAAACTAAAGTCTGAAAAAGTTTGAGAAGTACCTAAATCAGTTATTGCTTTTATATTGTACTTTGTTGGTAGAGCTACGTGCGGCTTGATCCCCTTAAATAAAACACAAAAATTCCAATGTTGTAATGCATCTATCTTAGCTTTCTCTACTATGTAATGTACTAAAAGGGGTACATAGGCAACTCATTTTCTGAGTGCAGCTGCAAAAAAAAAAATATATATTTAATTTTCAATATATCAGAACTACGTTGGGCCTGATTCTCCATTCAAAAAAAATCACAAGAAACATTTCTTTCCCAAAGACAAATTTTCTTGGTATGAAAGGCCAATTTTCAAAACAGCCTTATCCATATGAAGCATCATCGTTTTAAATGATATTTCTTGAAATTGATTTTAAAATGATTTATTAAATAAATCTGTCCCTATTCAGATATTAATAGGGTGGCGACTTCAAAGTTTTCTAAAACTCAAAGTCAAATGAGAGACTTTTGTGGGATTCAGACCGTTAATTAAGACAGTAAAAAATTGAATACCACAGGCTGGTGCCTCCACTGAGGAGTATACTTCCACTTGAAGTATAAGAGGTTTAAATCTGAACAATGCGTTATTTCCCATATGTATATATAATAAAAAGTTAACGATGGCTATTCACAATTTAATTTTTGTATATAGCATGCTTATGTGAAAATTCCGTGTGCTTGGTAGTTTACCGATCCATACACGTGCACTCTTTTTAACCATTTTCTTATTAGGTATGATACCTCTGTATATTGGCAAGGGTCAGAATTTTAGAATGGCAAATTAATAAATTAAGGGCGTAAAACCTGCATCCGAGAGCTATTGTGATCGGCTCTATCAGGAGCGTCCACCCTCGATGGAGACAATGGAAGTGACTCGAGGCCACTTCAACATAATCTCTCCCTAAATGAATCACCTTTTAATTGACCTTTAGGACACAAGGATCAATGCACAAATGTCCTTTATTTATTTGAGTTATTGAATAATGTGAAAAAATTTCGAAAATTCCTCAGTTATTGCAGCCGAAATGATTATTGAAATATTGTGAGTATTCTTGTTTATTTATCATAAGTGTCATGTAAAAAAAATGTGCTTGCTCACCCATTTTCAAAAACAAAAACTCACATTTACTTCAAAATTCATTTCATTCAAATTGGTTTTTCCAAAAACAAAGTTGATTTTTATTTAAAAAAATCCTGTTTTGAAAAAATAGTCCCAAAATAAAGCAAAAAAAGAATAAAAAATGAAAAATGAAAGAGTCATAATCACGAGTTCAAAACATGTCATGTTTAGGTAATGTAATTAAAACTCTATAGCTTAAAACACGAGAAGTCTAGTCTAAAAAAGTTGTGACAAATCAAAAGGGATAATTATTATTTTTTTTTTAAAAAAGAGGTGGATTCTTCCATTTCCTGCTAAGAAACATAGAAGAGTTCATTATTTTATTACTCACGTTCCTAGTATGTACATTTAAGGTACTTCACATCAAAAAAAAAACTAAAGTCTGCATCACTTCATAATGTCTGATTCGGGAAAACAAACTCAAACTAAAGTTTCGATAAAGGGCAAAGGCCGTTGGAGGTCCATCAAATCAAATCTATGCAGACATGGAGGAACATTGGGAACCATGTATGGTCGTCTAAAAAGACAGGGTCTTATAGAACCGAAACATCAATGTTACACTCTGCCACCTCCAGGGGTTGACATGGGTTTATACTGCAACTTTTGCCATCAATACGGGCATGAGACAGACCGGTGTGTTGACCTTCGACATGCCATCCACCAGCTAATAGAAGATGGAAAAATTCCTATTCCTCCCTCATGGATGCCCCAGTCGTATATTTCACTAAGGCTGATCTTCCTAAGGAAACGGATCCTCATCAAGCTTTATACATCACTTTAAAATGCAATGGGCGTGAACAGACCAACATACTAATAGATGACGGATTGACATTTAACATTTGCCCTAAGGGAAAGCTTTATGAGTTGGGATATAACAATACATTATTGAGCCATACAGATACAATATTAGGGCATATGATAACTCTTCTGGAAGGACCATTGGGATGATCAATCTTCAGATGAGATATAAAAACATGGTTTGTGACGCAGATTTCGTGGTCGTCGAAGCTTTGACTTCATTTTCTTTGTTGTTGGGACGACCGTGGCTCCATGCAAACAAAGCTATCGCTTCTCCAGCACACCAAAAGCTCAAATGCCCAACAACCTCGGGAATAGTAACCATCCATGGGGATCCGACACAACCAAGAAGTGTTACCCCTGAACAGCCAACTGTTGAAGATGAAACAGATCCTCGAGAAAGTTCTCTCAACCCCTCCATGTTAGGGAGAAATATTCCTTCACACTACAAAAAAACGCTCGTATAGCGACGGAGTTTTAGAGACGGATTTGTATCCGTTTCTAATTTAGAGACGGAAAATTAATAATCCGTTTCTAAAAAAATATAGGGACGGATTTTAAAATCCGTCTCTAAATTAGAGACGGATTTTAAAATCCGTCCCTAAGTTAGAGACGGATTTTAAAATCCGTCCCTAAGTTAGAGACGGAATTATAAAATCCGTTTCTGGTGTGTTTTACCAATTTTTCCAGACTTTGTCAAAAATTTAGATCTAATTTAGAGACGGATTTTGAAATTCCGTCTCTAAATTAGAGACGGATTTTTGAATTCCGTCTCTAAATTAGAGACGGATTTTTGAATTCCGTCTCTAAATTAGAGACGGATTTTTTGAATTAAGTCTCTAATTTAGAGACGGATCTTTAAAATTCCGTCTCTAAATTAGAGACGGATTTTCAAATTCCGTCTCTAATTTAGGGACGGATTTACAAAATCCGTCTCTAATTTAGGGACGGATTTTCAAATTCCGTCCCTAATTTAGGGACGGATTTTCAAATTCCGTCCCTAAGTTAGACAAGTAGATATGTTTTAAAATGCACTTTCAAATCCGTCTCTAAATTAGAGACGAAAATTCAAATTCGTCTCTAAATTAGAGACGGAAATTCAAATCCGTCTCTAAATTAGAGATGGATTTTCATTTCCGTCTCTAAATTAGAGACGGATTTGAAAATCCATCTCTAATTTAGATAAGTAGATATTTTTTATAATGCACTTTAGAGACGGAAATTCAAATCCGTCTCTAAATTAGAGACGGAAATTCAAATTTGTCTCTAAATTAGAGACGGATTTTTAAGATGTGTTTCTAATATTTCTTTCAATTATTATCAATTCCACACGTAAAAGTAAACAAGTAGTACTTGGTGTAGTTGGTATGAGTTTCTCCTCGTGACTTAGAGGTTACGGGTTCGATTCCTACCAAGCTGCGGTTCTTGAGAATGGGGATTCCCCTTACCCATTTCCACTTGCTTCCAAGAGCCTTGCCTACAATGCCGAGGCCAGGGTTGACCGGAGCGAGGTTCCGAACCGAGTGAGATTGTGAACCGGTAATGGGATCGGGTTGAACCGAACAACTAACAATAGGTGATTTTAAAAAAACCATTCCTAAACTTAAAGACGGATTTCAAAAATCCGTCTCTAAAATTAGAGACGGATTTTTGAATTTCGTCTCTAAAGTTAGAGACGGATTTTTGAATTGCGTCTCTAAAGTTAGAGACGGATTTTTGAAATCCGTCTCTAAAATTAGAGACGGATTTTTTAAATCCGTCCCTAAACTTAGAGACGGATTTTGAAATCCGTCCCTAAACTCAGAGACGGATTTTGAAATCCGTCTCTAATTTTTTGCTACAGAATTAAAAACGGATATTATTCCGTCGCTAAATTAGAGACGGATATTTGGGATTCCGTCTCTAAGTTCGTTTAGCGACGAGGACTTTAGTAACGGACATAATCCGTCTCTAAATCCGTCTCTAAGTACATATAGCGACGGATTTTGACGATTTAGAGACGGATTATGTCCGTCGCTATAGAGTCATTTTTTTGTAGTGTCAGTACCCCAAGGATCCAATACAAAAACAGTTTACAACATCCCAATGACAATTGATCAGCTCATCGCCTACGCCGACATTTATTGTGCCCAAAATATGCCAGTAGGATCTCTCAACACATATCAGGCTGAAACCACTACTGTCATTACTTTCTCTGATAAATATCTTCCCGATAACTCAACTCATAACAGCACCTTGTATATCACCGTCCATCACAGTGCCCGACATATCAAAGGGGTAATGGTTGATAATGGAGCTTCCACCAATATATGTCTTCTCAGTACCCTTAATTGGCTCGGTTGTCCCCCTCCCCAAGGAGAAGCCTCCATAGGAACCATAGTTGCATATGATGGTTCAACACGGGAAATCATAGGATCAACAACCATGATCTTACGCATTGGAGCAGTCATACGAGAGGTCAATTTCATGATCGTTGATTGCGAAGCTCCTTTTACTCTGTTGTTAGGACGACCTTGGCTCCACGAGAACCAAGCTATCATCTCAATATTGCACCAAAAAATGAAGATGTTAACTCCACATGGGGTAATCACAGTCCCAGGAGATATAGCAATGGGGGTGGCAATGCAAAAATCCCGCATACCTCATATATGTCACCTAAATCATGAGGAGAACAACAATGGTCACACAAAGATACCGTCCCTTAAAGCCGGTACAATACTACTTCTATTGGCCTATTCCCGAGGAGGATCTTGATCAACCGAAGCTGGATATCGGACATGAGAGAGGTTAAGAGGATAGATAAGAAGGTTCATTGGCTTTACAAAGAATCTGGGCCGTCTAGTGTGAAGGAGAAAAGAGTCCAACACACAAAGTTCTTTGCTATTTAATCTATCATGGAACCTTATATCTTCCTCTATGAAATTGATTATGAAACAAGAGCCTCTTGCATGCTTGTGTGCAAGGCATGGGCATCATGGCTCCTCAGCCGAGAAGACAACCAAGAAAAAGGAAAGGTGGAACAGACGTCTTCAGACAGGAGAATACATGGCATGGCGCCCAACAAACTAAAGTCTGAAAAAGTTTGAGAAGTACCTAAATCAGTTATTGCTTTTATATTGTACTTTGTTGGTAGAGCTACGTGCGGCTTGATCCCCTTAAATAAAACACAAAAATTCAAATGTTGTAATGCATCTATCTTAGCTTTCTCTACTATGTAATGTACTAAAAGGGGTACATAGGCAACTCATTTTCTGAGTGCAGCTGCAAAAAAAAAAATATATATATTTAATTTTCAATATATCAGAACTACGTTGGGCCTGATTCTCCATTCAAAAAAAATCACAAGAAACATTTCTTTCCCAAAGACAAATTTTCTTGGTATGAAAGGCCAATTTTCAAAACAGCCTTATCCATATGAAGTCATCATCGTTTTAAATGATATTTCTTGAAATTGATTTTAAAATGATTTATTAAATAAATCTGTCCCTATTCAGATATTAATAGGGTGGCGACTTCAAAGTTTTCTAAAACTCAAAGTCAAATGAGAGACTTTTGTGGGATTCAGACCGTTAATTAAGACAGTAAAAAATTGAATACCACAGGCTGGCGACTCCACTGAGGAGTATACTTCCACTTGAAGTATAAGAGGTTTAAATCTAAACAATGCGTTATTTCCCATATGTATATATAATAAAAAGTTAACGATGGCTATTCACAATTTAATTTTTGTATATAGCATGCTTATGTGAAAATTCCGTGTGCTTGGTAGTTTACCGATCCATACACGTGCACTCTTTTTAACCATTTTCTTATTAGGTATGATACCTCTGTATATTGGCAAGGGTCAGAATTTTAGAATGGCAAATTAATAAATTAAGGGCGTAAAACCTGCATCCGAGAGCTATTGTGATCGGCTCTATCAGGAGCGTCCACCCTCGATGGAGACAATGGAAGTGACTCGAGGCCACTTTAACATAATCTCTCCCTAAATGAATCACCTTTTAATTGACCTTTAGGACACAAGGATCAATGCACAAATGTCCTTTATTTATTTGAGTTATTGAATAATGTGAAAAAATTTCGAAAATTCCTCAGTTATTGCAGCCGAAATGATTATTGAAATATTGTGAGTATTCTTGTTTATTTATCATAAGTGTCATGTAAAAAAAATGTGCTTGCTCACCCATTTTCAAAAACAAAAACTCACATTTACTTCAAAATTCATTTCATTCAAATTGGTTTTTCCAAAAACAAAGTTGATTTTTATTTAAAAAAAATCCTGTTTTGAAAAAATAGTCCCAAAATAAAGCAAAAAAAGAATAAAAAATGAAAAATGAAAGAGTCATAATCACGAGTTCAAAACATGTCATGTTTAGGTAATGTAATTAAAACTCTATAGCTTAAAACACGAGAAGTCTAGTCTAAAAAAGTTGTGACAAATCAAAAGGGATAATTTTTTTTTTTTTTAAAAAAAGAGGTGGATTCTTCCATTTCCTGCTAAGAAACATAGAAGAGTTCATTATTTTATTACTCACGTTCCTAGTATGTACATTTAAGGTACTTCACATCAAAAAAAAAAAAACTAAAGTCTGCATCACTTCATAATGTCTGATTCGGGAAAACAAACTCAAACTAAAGTTTCGATAAAGGGCAAAGGCCGTTGGAGGTCCATCAAATCAAATCTATGCAGACATGGAGGAACATTGGGAACCATGAATGGTCGTCTAAAAAGACGAGGGTCTTATAGAACCGAAACATCAATGTTACACTCTTGCCACCTCCGGGGGGTTGACATGGGTTTATACTGCAACTTTTGCCATCAATACGGGCATGAGACAGACCGGTGTGTTGACCTTCGACATGCCATCCACCAGCTAATAGAAGATGGAAAAATTCCTATTCCTCCCTCATGGATGCCCCAGTCGTATATTTCACTAAGGCTGATCTTCCTAAGGAAACGGATCCTCATCAAGCTTTATACATCACTTTAAAATGCAATGGGCGTGAACAGACCAACATACTAATAGATGACGGATTGACATTTAACATTTGCCCTAAGGGAAAGCTTTATGAGTTGGGATATAACAATACATTATTGAGCCATACAGATACAATATTAGGGGCATATGATAACTCTTCTGGAAGGACCATTGGGATGATCAATCTTCAGATGAGATATAAAATCATGGTTTGTGACGCAGATTTCGTGG
Source organism: Beta corolliflora (assembly GCA_947648045.1). NCBI lineage: Eukaryota > Viridiplantae > Streptophyta > Magnoliopsida > Caryophyllales > Amaranthaceae > Beta > Beta corolliflora. The sequence goes on from CANSZD010004029.1 coordinate 104,591, forward strand.
TCGTCGAAGCTTTGACTTCATTTTCTTTGTTGTTGGGACGACCGTGGCTCCATGCAAACAAAGCTATCGCTTCTCCAGCACACCAAAAGCTCAAATGCCCAACAACCTCGGGAATAGTAACCATCCATGGGGATCCGGTACAACCAAGAAGTGTTACCCCTGAACAACCAACTGTGGAAGATGAAACAAATCCTCGAGAAAGTTCTCTCAACCACTCCATGTTAGGGAGAAATATTCCTTCAGTACCCCAAGGATCCAATACAGAAACTGTTTACAACATCCCAATGACAATTGATCAGCTCATCGTCTACGCCGACATTTGTTGTGCCCAAAATATGCCAGTAGGATCTCTCAACACATATCAGTTGAAACCACTACTTGGGATAACTTTCTCCCGATAAAGATCTTCCCGATAACTCAACTCATAACAGCGCCTTGTATATCACTGTCGATCACAGTGCCAGACATATCAAAGGGGTAATGGTTGATAATGGAGCTTCCACCAATATCTGTCTTCTCAGTACTCTTAATTGGCGCGGGTGTCCCCCTCCCCAAGGAGAAGCCTCCATAGGAACCATAGTTGTATATGATGGTTCAACACGGGAAATCATAGGATCAACAACCATGATCTTACGCATTGGAGCAGTCATACGAGAGGTCAACTTTATGATCGTTTATTGCGAAGCTCCTTTCACTCTGTTGTTAGGACGACCTTGGCTCGACGAAAACCAAGGTATTATCTCAATATTACACCAAAAAATGATGATGTTAACTCCACATGGGGTAATCACAGTCCCGGGAGATATAGCAATGGGGGTGGTAATGCAAAAATCCCGCATACCTCATATATGTCACCTAAATCATGAGGAGAACAACAATGGTCACACAGAGATACCGTCCCTCAAACTGGTAAAATACTACTTCTACTGGCCTACTCCCGAGGAGGATCTTGATCAACCGAACTGGATACCAGACATGAGAGAGGTTAAGAGGATTGAGAAGAAGTTCCATTGGCTTTACAAAGAGTCCTAGGTCGTCTAGTGTTTAGGAGAAGAGAGTCCAGCACACAAAGTTGATGCTATTCAATCTATCATGGAACCTTATATCTTCCTCTATGAAATTGATTATGAAACAAGAGCCTCTTGCATGCTTGTGTGCAAGGCATGGGCATCATGGCTCCTCAGCCAAGAAGACAACCAAGAAAAAGAAAAGGTGGAACAGACGTCTTCAGACAGGAGAATATATGGCATGGCGCCCAGCAAACTAAAGTCTGAAAAAGTTTGAGAAGTACCTAAATCAGTTATTGCTTTTATATTGTACTTTGTAGGTAGAGCTACGTGCGGCTTGATCCCCTTAAAAAAAACATAAAAATTCCAATGTTTAATGCATCTATCTTAGCTTTCTCTACTATGTAATGTACTAAAAGGGGTACGTAGGCAACTCATTTTCTGAGTGCAGCTGCAAAAAAAATATATAAATTTCATTTTCAATATATCAGAACTACGTTGGGCCTGATTTTCCATTCAAAAAAAAATCCCAACATAAATTTCTTTCCCAAATCCAAATCTACCTATGGAGATACGTAGGCAACCTTCGGGTTCAGCCCCTTTTGCATTTGATATTTTCTTTTATGGTTTTAGCGCTTAAAAGCAATCAATACATGCGGATCACCACAAAGAAGAACGATATATGGGGCATTATAATTTGCCAAAATGAGGACACATGCCTCGTTATACCTCTTTTCTCTTATTTCTGTAGCAGCAGGAAATGGAAGGATATCACCAAATTGATTTTGTAAAACGTTTGTGTATTATTCCAAAAAATACGAGTCTAAAAAATGGAAGTCTAAAATATAAATAAATAGGTCCAAGTCTAAAAAAAAGGAAGAATTAATAGGTCAAAGAAATCTAATGGTAGAGTCAAGGTTTTACATCTTTTAATAAATGATTACTGAAATAGGGGTTAAAAAAACAATAAAAAAGAAACATTTCTCAAAAAGATCATTTCTTTTATTCCATGTGGATAAAATAATAATATAAAAAAAAAGAGAAAAAAAAGAGAAAGTCTGGATAAATCATGGTGCTAACTTTTCATTTCATTTTACAGGAACTCTGCTTGGGCCCTCTCAGGATCTAGGCTGATTCGTCGAGGTTCTAACCATAGTGAACGTTCTCTGTCAGTGATACTGTCATCCTTGTCTACACCAATTGTATTCTCTGCTACACGTCTCAGCAATATGTCTGAAATTTCGAACAATGAGCACCCACATAACTCTACCCCTCCACCTGATCCAATGGTTGAACTCCGAGGACTTGTCCAGGCCATGCTTGACCGACATGATAATATTGAATAAAATGTGTTTGGCATAATGCTCCAAAGCGCCCAGATGCCTCCTCCTCCTCCTCCGAAGTCGTAAGTAGCTTTAGATTTTCACCTTGAGCCTATGAATAATGAGAGAGAAATTCCCATTAAGCTCAAAGAAGAAGTAGTTAAGCTCAAGAAAGTCTTAAAAGGCATGACGAAGGCTGAACCATGGATGGACATTCATGGGTTAACACTTTTCCCAAAGGCACGATTAACTTTTGGTTTCAAGATGCCTAATTTGACGAAGTTTGATGGGACCGGTAGCCCCACCAATTCGCTGAAGATGTATATGGGAGCAATGAGTCCCTAGGGAGTGGATGAATCTTTGATGGCCCAACTCTTTCAATAGTATTTAGATGGTGCCACAGCACATTGGTTCCTCAATATTGAGAACACGAAGAAATCCACTTAGGCTGATATAGTCAGAGAGTTCTCAAACCAGGTTATGTATAATGAAGAAATTGATGTTACTAGAAGGGATCTGGAGACGACTTCTCAAAACCTTAATGAGACATTTTCTTCATTCATCACTCGGTGGAGATTCAAAGCTTCCAAAATGATGAGTAGGCCTAATGAAGAGGAACAATTGCAAATGGTTGTGAAGAATCTTCTTCCTGTCTACCAGAAGCATATGGCGTACCAATATTTCCCGACTTTCAAAGCTTTGATTGCTACGGGAACTCTAGTTGAGGATGATGTGAAAAGGGGAGACATCAAGAAAGATGAACCTACTGGCGGCACTACTTATAATGCAAAGTTTGGAAATAACAAAAGAGCCCCAAACAATGATTCAGCAATTCCAAAAACAACTAATGCAATCCATGCCATTCGTGCATCGTCTGCATTCCAGTTGTGACCACAAAGGAACTATACTCCTTTGAACATGACTTATTCCCAAGCTCTCTCCAAGCTATAAAAGGCCAATCTCATTGAACCCTTGAATCCACGTCCAGCTCCTAAAAATCCTTACCCAGGTTATGACCCAAACCAAAACAGTGAATATCATCAAAGCCCAGGGCATAATATCTTTGCGCATGGCTCTAAAGCATCAAATTCAAAACCTTGTGGATGATGGAAAATTCTCTTTAGTATCCACTTCCACTAAACCAAACGACTCTCAACCCAACATCACAAAAACCCCTTCATAATCATAAACCCTCGTTTGCGATTAATGCGATCTCTTCTATGGCAGACGGATGTGATCCAATCCAGTTAATCCGCAACACAATTCCCTAAATGTATGAAATGCCAATAGCCGTAGGATACAAGTGTCTGGTTTATGACTATTCCACTGAAGAAAAGGTCAAAATGATGCCTGGTAAAGACCTCAGTTTCATTCTCAACAAGGATCCATTCTCTGACATGTGTGGAACCTTGGATTATGATGGTGCTTTTTTCATTTTGGACTGTGATGCTGATGAAGATGCCTCTTCGGTCTTGACAATTGTAGAGAAAAGCACTTGGAGGTCATTTCACTACTCCAAATACATACCGAGCGCCCCATCCGAGTCGATGATCTTAGTGATGAGGAGTACGTGGATATATCTCATTCGACTAGAGCGGTCGCCATTTTAAACCATCCCATTTGGAGGATGAAAATCCTTTGGAGGTATTGAGAAGGAAAGAAAAGAGCAAGGAGCCAATGATAGAGGATAGTAATAAAGAAGATGATGCTATCAAGCGCATGAAAGAAGTAAATCCTAATGTTTCCATCTAGAAGTTCTTAATGCATTCTGTTTGGGCCCAATATTCCCTGGGCCTGGTTCTTGCGAGGAGAACCACCAAAACCCCCGGGCAGGGGGAACAGTGGGAGCTACAGGGTGGTTGCCCTAACTCCAGAGTACCTAGGGATCCCAAGCAAGGAGTAAAAAAGGCTTATTGCCTGAAAAGGCAATATAACCAAACAGCCCCTCTGAGGCCCATCCCATCAATGTTCCCTTTATGGGAATCCTCAACGCTATAAATACCCAATGTCTCATCAATGAAAAGGTAATCAATTCTAGATCAACTTGCTCAATACTTACAGTTAAGCATCCTAGCGACTTGAGCGTCGGAGGGGCGTTCCGGAAGCTTAACCCGGGGTAGTCTAACCCTCATTCTTGCGGAGTCTCAGCCGGTCTCTTCCGAGCACTTGGCCATCCTTAAAGGTCATCGACCTCTCATCGTGGTTCACTCCCCCATCTTATAAGTTTTTACCCGAAACAGGTTGACGCCGTCTGTGGGGATAGCCAAACAAAAAGCCATGGCCAATGCGCGAAGACCTCGTCGAGCCCAAAGAACCTCCAAGTTCACTACCTCGTGAGGGAACCCCCCTCCCGAGGTAGCCGATGAACGAATGGCGACCTCGTAGGGGCCCCCCTGCTCTCGGAAAGACATCAACACGTCCTCGAGGAAATATTACCTCGAGAGGCACGGACATGAAGCAAATCGTGTGGACAACCTCGAGAGAGAGGAACCCTCCTCGAGTTGAACCCCCTCGATTGGAGCAGGCCTAGTCCGAATCATGTCACACGGCGGGACTTGCAGCAGTTAGCGAGCGCCTCGGTGACAATCTCGAGAGGAGTCTTAGGGCTCTCGTATCCCGGCCTCCGAAACGGGAGGAGAGGGAACGTCCAAGACCTCCCGTCCCACGGCCCGCTCCGGGGCAAGACGGGAGCGATCCTCCTCTCGACGACCCGGCACCACAAGCATCGACTCGGGTCCCCCGGCAATCCCACTCGAACCCTCGAGCTCCCCCTCGAGACCCTCCTGCTCGGAGGGGATGCCCGACACATCATCAACGAGCGATCTCTTAGGCACGGTGCCCGATATGCTCGCGAAATTCGGACGGCGTCGGGCTCGCTCGAGGCAAGAGGAGAGGTACCCCGAGACGCAGCCAAAGGCGGGAAGGATCTCGACTAGCGCACGAGAGGACCCCGGGAGCACGGTGAGGAAGAATCTAGCAAATCCGAGACGAACGGGGAATCCGACGCCCACTTCGGGAACCTCGGCTTCATCACACCCTTCGGCGAAGAAATTATGCGAACTCCCAACCCTCGAGGGTGAAGGTTCCACCTATCGAACATTATGGGGGAACAACGGATCCCGTCGATCACCTCGCAGCCTTCAAGGCACAAATGAGTGTGCAGAAGGGGGCGAGGCAGCTGGGTGTAAGTTCTTTCCCACCACACTTGTAAGGGGCTCGCGCTCACTTGGTTCACGGAATTGCCCCCAGGCGGTATTTCGAACTTCGCCTCCTCGAGACGACCTTCAAGCAAAATTTTATTGCGGGAAGAAGACATCGAAAGACCAAGCATTCACTTAATGTCGATAAGGCAAGACGCAGAGGAAGAAGACTCGGGCAGATTATATCAAGAGGTTTAATGAAGAGTCCCTAAAAGTCTCCGACCTACGGGGATAGCGTGGCGTTCACAGCTCCGATGTCAGGCCTCTATCCATCGAGCCGATTCATGTTAAAAGCTCGCAGGCGAGGCCTCCACCTTCTCTCGAGGCAATGAACCTCGCCAGTTCATACAAGCATCCGACATCTGCGGAAAACGCATGATGAACCCCTAACTCTAATAAGAGGAAAATGACTACGGAGCTCGGGGTGACCCCCCTCGAGAAGCTTCTCGGAGGGAAGAGAGA
>CANSZD010004030.1:0-10000 GCA_947648045.1 Beta corolliflora
AGTAAAAAAAAAAACGGAGGAAATATATAATAGTATGAATGATGGTACACAACCGATGATAAATATTTGTATAATAATATATTTTAAGATCATATAAATTGCGCATTGCATATGCTAAAAACTTAATTTAACATCGGTTGCAAGTTGCAACTTGCATAAGGGAATTATAGTATGAAGTTTTTTATTTTCGATTGATACTTGCACCACTAAAGCAGTGGTCAGATTTACTTAGTAATTTTTCTTAAAATAGAAGTAAGAAATAAACATATCTAATTATATAGATATGTGGCTGTATGTCATTCAAATCTTCTCATTTTGTGGGAGACAAACCAACTACTTTCTTTCTAACAGTGTTTGTTGATAAAAAAAATATTCATCATAATTGGATGTTTGGTAATCCAACAAAATCTTGGAAAATACTGTTCTTGCTACCTCTTCAGTCATCCTTGATTGACATTTAGAAAACACATTTGATTTCTCAAGAATCTAGAAATAAAAGAACAATTGCAATTTCTTTTAAAAGCATGCATTCATGAGGTTATAACTCTTTCAAATAGAAGAATAATAAAGGAAAGATTTCCTTTTACCATGGATCCTAAAGTAGGCCCTTTGTCTTAACATTTTTTTTAAAATCAAATAAATCTAGAAACCGTAAATTATTATTGTTTATTTAAAAAAGAAGAAGAAAAAAGAAGGTTTACTTGTTCAATGTATGGCAATATGCAATCATATTGATCATTCAATTTATCAAAATTACAAATTATATCTCTTTCACTCCCGTCTTTATTAGTTTTACGCTTTTTATAGGGGCGCATTTCTTGGAAATCTGTTCTAATTTGAGCCTGTATGTCTCCGATTATCTGATAAACGAAAATTCCAAAAAGTTGATGATTTGGATCTACTACGCATTGAGATGGATCCATGAATCTCGTGTAGTATATTTTAAGTAAGTACAAATCGCGAGAGATAATCGAAGTCGTGGCAATGTAAATAGAGGTTTGTTAAACGTATGTAAATTCTTTTAAAATCGTAGGTCACGGCTTTGAGCACTCTTATTACTGCCTTCTCCTTTCCCACCCTTGCTCCTGCCCCCGCCACCACACTGACTTACAACCTACCACCACCACTGCCCAACCCGCTGTGCGCCACGCCACCGCGCCACCACCACCGCTTAGTAAAAAAAAATTTAGTGGGGCTAAGGGCGAACGATGAAGCGGGACGTTCAGCCCCGTGGCCGAGCGTCGGCAGGCGTTCGGGCCATAGGGGAGATTGTCCCGGCCGGGGCGTTCGCCGTAGCGACGTCGGGCCCGACGTTCGAGCCATGGGGCGAAACGTCACGGCCGAGGGCGTTCGCCCTTAACAAAAAATTTCAAAATTTTTTAAAGGGAAGCGAACGTTTGGCCGAGAGTTGGACCACGTGGCCCGAACGTTACTGGGCGTTCGGGCCATGGAGTCAACTTCTGCCAAGCGTCCCCATGGCACGAACGTCCGAGGCGGACGTTCGGGCCATGGGTCGGCGTCCGGCCGGACGTTCGGACCCTTGCCCCAAAAATTTTCGCAATATGAGTGGTTGACGAGGTGGCGGTGGGGCTTGAGGTGGGCGGTGGGAGGCTGGAGGTGGTGGTGGAAGCTTAGTTGTGGCGGGAGGTGGTGGTTTGGGAAAAGAAAGAAAAAGCAAAGGAAGGAGTAAAATTGGAAATGTTTGGTGGGGCCGGGCGATTTTAAGTAATTTTGGGGCGACGAATAGAAGTTGAGATGTAAATAGTGTCGAAAGTCGAAGGGATAAAGCTCATAAAGACGGGGAGGGAATAGTATGTAAAAAGCAAAATGTTGTTTTCAATATACATTTCGGTGATGATTGGGCCTCATTGGATTCCCTATAACTTAGATTTTTTGTGGTCCCTTGGAAGTCAGATTTGTGAGGGTCATCACTTAAAAGAGTTCAGTACAGATGTCCAAAACAAGTCTCATGGGTCACTCATCTAGCTAGCTAGGATTGCTAAGTGCATGCTTATGCTTGGTTTTTGCTGATTAATTTTAATTAAACAATTCAACTTGAAGATTCATTAACCATTTTAATAACTTTTCGACTGTATTATTTTTTGGTGTTTAGAAAAGCCACAAGGGCAACGGATGAGAATCGATGCCAAGATCTCCTGGAATTGGGATCGATGCCATTGATTTTTTATTCAATGGTTGATATTGCTCAAACTCTACCTTGTAGAGTTATTTTAGAATTCTAGAGGATCCAAATACCTATATTATACTCCCACCATCTTCATTAGACTATTTCAAGTGTTATTTTAAAGGTTTTGTAGTGATCTATATAATTAAAAAGCATACTAATAGGATGTCATATAAGATGTGATATATAACCTAGAAGATTTATATAATAAAAAAGCACGCTAATAGGATGTCATATAAGATGTGATATGACATTATTGGAAACCTTTTAAAAAATGTAAGAAAATTTATGTAAATAGCTGTCCTCCAACATCAATTTTTTGTAACTTGAAACAAAATATAAGAAAATATAAGAAAATTTCCAGCGGAGTTAGATATGCCCTTTATCGGATTCGCTTCATCCAAGAAGCTATAATGGCTCCCTCGGTTCTCATTGTTCGGCTATTGTTAACCACTTCCGGTCGAGTTATGAATCAAGTTCCGAACAACGCAAGCCTCTATATCAGCCGAGCCTCTATAGTCTTAGTTTTAACTTAGTTTGGGTTGTAAGAGCAAAGTAACGTTCGGTTTAGTGTTCTTATGTTTTTGATGTTTAGCTTTGGTTTGTATGCATAGTGTTTTAATTAATGCAAATTTTCTTGATGTTAAAAAAAAAAAAAAACACGACGCTACCACAAACTACCACTACTACCACAAACTACCACTTAACTCTATATATAATGAAACTCCAAATTAGTAGGAGCTAGTATAATACTCCTGTAAAATAAGAAAAATCATGCTCATGGATATTTTAAATTTAACGCTCAAAATTGTTATCATAGTCACAATTATAATAACACAATTACTCCTTATATATTTCAACTCTCCTCAGTTTCGCATGCATAAAACTTTTTTTGTTGATTAACAAAGATTAAAGACATTGCACTTATTTTTTTAGCTAGCAATATGTTTTTGTTTTTATTTTCACAAAACTTAATTTATTACTAAAAGATATCAGTTTTCTAACTCAATATGCAGTTTGCAGTTTAAGAAATTTCATATAATTGAAGAATTCAGGATCCAGTTAAAATGATCAAGGAAATTAGTTTTAAAATTGGTGTAGTTCACTAATTGTTGGTAATCTAAATGTAACTTTAATCTCAATCTAGTATCTACATGCAACTTTCATTTTATCGATAAGATTTAGTACGGTTAAAACATGGTTATTATTAATGTATAATGAAGTTAGATAAATCTTTTACAAAGATATTGATTAAGTGTTATCTTATTAGACTTTCTGTTAATCAACCACTATTAAGTAAATAGTCATTTGGTTGAACATAAGAAATATATATTTTTTAGAACAATAACTAGTTGTTGGCTACGGGCGACGCCCTAATCATTTATCAATGTGAATTTGAAGTGTTAAATCAAACACTTGAGAAAAGTGGAAAAAAAAAGAGTTATATGCATTGGATTGGGCTTAGGAAATTAGATGATCTTCGAGTTCTTTTTAAATTTTCTACATAATAAATTATAACATGAATTCTTCATCAGTATAACCTCGGTATCCAGAGAGTACATAAATATAAATATATAATTACTTATAAAAAAATATAATACAATTTTTTTAACGTAGGTTGATGTGTAAGAATACAACCGATGCAATGAAACGGTGTAGTAGTGTTAATTACGGAGGTTATAAAAAATTGATTTTTTTTTTTAAAAAAGTTTGAAAAGTTGTAATTGTGGGGTTTTTAATTGTCGCAGAGTTACTAAGTTGAATGAAAAGTGGAGGTGGTGTCTTAGCTTGGTATCATGGCCCGATTTACTTTTGCGATGACATATCTTTCTTGCCAAAAATGCATATTATTTCCGGCCTCCGGTTTATTAATCCAATTCATAGGGGGGTGATGGAAGCGGCCAACATTTTGGACATGGTTGTTTTGTTGATTGGGCATGGGTGTCGGCCCAAGATTTTGGTTCCTTGGTCTCATCGTTCTTTGGTGGTCCATTCCTAATCTTAGATGTATATAGATATGTTTTTCCCATAGAAACCAAAAAAGCTATTGTAGAATAGTTGGTTAGTGTCTTCGTATTTCAAATGAGAGGTTGCGTGTTCGAGTCTTTCACACATACATTTTTGTTGATTACAATTTGTATCATTTATTTGGGAGGGAGGGGATACATGTAGCGACGACATTTTGTTGCTTTGGGTTTTAGATATATATATAGATTTTCTCATATAGGTGTTTCATGTTAGCAGGGGTAGATGAGCGTGTCTGGCAACAAAGACAAAGTCCGAAAATATATTATTTTTAAAAAAATTACTTCATATTTGAGGAAATCAACCTTGTTTTCCACCCTTAATAAATTTCTCAATGATCAATCTTTAATTTTCAATTTTTCATCTTTAATACCCAACCTTCCATCTTTATTTTTTATAAATTTGGGGCCTAATTTTCATGTTAGAACAAATGTGAAAACTTTTGGTTATGATATCTAGGAGGACCTTTTTTTTTTTTAATTCTGTTTTAAGGTATACCTAAGAAGACCTTAACTTCATCCATTTTATAAAAAAAATATAATCTTTTTTAGTAAATGCAATTTTTTTTAACTAAAAAATTTCATATCTTTTCACTTTACTAAAATGTGCGACACAAGGGACAAGATTTTGACTTAAACGCTCCGAGGAATTTATTTAACGAACCTATATACATGTAGGGGGAGGTGGATAGTTGAGTGCACAAAGCTAGGCCGGCTATTCAAAGACTCAAAAGTTTGATATGAACATAGTAATACATTAGTCATCGTATCAGATATCAATGGTAAAGTCAATAGAAAGCAAAACTATTGTGGAATTTGGAGTAAAATGTGTTCAATAGTCATATTGCTTTGGAAAAAAAAAAAACTATTTTCATTTTGATAAATAAACTTTTTTGCACTAAATGAGAAAATAAGTGCAAATCCATTGTCACTTTGGTAAACTTCGGCTATGTTTAGTTCACCTGAAATTTTCTGATCTGAACTTATCTGATCTGATCTGATCTGATCTGATCTGAACTTATTTTTTCTGATCTGATCTGATCTGAACTTATTTTTTACGATCGATCCGATCGATCGATCCGATCGATCGACTCGGGCGATCCGATCCGATCGATCCGATCTTATCTTTATCTTATTTTTATCTTTATCTTTATCTTTATCTTATCTTATCTTATCTTTTAAAAAACATATTATTACTAATATTATTATTACTTTGTATTTCATTACTAGTATTTCTATTATTATTATTTTATTAGTATGCACAACTTTCAATAATAATAATAATAATAATAATAATAATAATAATAATAATAATAATAATAATAATAATAATAATATAAATAATATTATAATAATAATATAAATAATATTATAATAATAATAATAATGATAATAACAATAATAATAATAATAATAATAATAATAATAATAATAATAATAATAATTATTATTATTATTATTATTATTATTATTATTATTATTATTATTATTATAGCATAATTAGTTTTTTTTTTTTTTTGAAAAAGAGCACATTAGTATATGAACACACAATTACAAAATAAAAAGACTAAGGGCTCTTGGGTCCAATGGCATGGTTTACCTCCCACATGGGAGGCAAGGGTTCAAATCTTGGGGTAAGCATATATTTTAATATTGTTGTGGGTGGGGGAGGGGGTTGGGGGCTTGTGGGGTCTTTAGGTGAGTGACCTTGTGCAAGGGAAGCACCAGGAGAAAATTCATCTTACCACGGGATTCCCGAAAGGGGCTCAAAAAAATTAAAAATAAAAGAACACTCATGTTTAAGGTCCGTTAATAATAAGAATTTGGGTAGTAATGAAAAGAACATATAATGATATTAAAAAAAAGAACATATACTCGAAAGGAGCATACAAGATCTTTCTAAAGAACACATTTTAAAAATAAAAGATAGATGTTATTTTTATATTGATGACATGTTTGGATCTAACTAACAACATGTTATTTGTTATATAAATAAATTGTTCTTTTTTATCATAAATAAACCTATAAATATATATATATATAATCATATGATCTTGAACAAAATGGTTAAATATTCTTCTTATATCGTTGTCTTGTTCTATATAAACTTTGTATTTAAAGATAAGTTGAAATCCTTTGTAGGGAAAATTTTAAACGTGATGACAACACCATTGGGTTATCCCATACTACTCATATTTTATATAAACTAGTAATATATAATTTATATTATTCTACCAAAATTCTTTTAAAAAATAAACATCATATACTATTGTCATGTTCGTTACATGTACAACATCAAAAAAGAACATCACATATCAAAATTATTAATTAGAATAAATATAAAAAAGAACACTTATAAATGCCAAAAGAACATCTTTCTTCTTGAACACAAATAGCTTCAAATAGTGATATCAATGACATTTATAATAATAGCAACGACATTAATAATAATTACCAATATTAATATTTAATAATTACAACAAGGACAATAATAATAATCTTTTTGACAAATGTACTAGTAAATAGTAATATTAATAGTAATAGTAATTGTATAAAGTAGTAGTAGTAGTAATAATAATAATAATAATAATAATAATAATAATAATAATAATAATAATAATAATAATAATAATAATAATAACAACAACAATAATAATTATTACAATAACAATAATAGCATTAGTAATACTAATAATCATAATAATCATGATGATAATAATAATAAGTTTTTAAATATAAGCATAATCTAACTTATCCTGATCCGATCCGATTCGAACTTATCCGATCCGATCCGATCCGGATCCGATCCGATCCGAACTTATTTTTTCCGATCCGATCTTATTTTTTCGATCGATGCAGTCCGATCTCGATCCGATCCGATCCGGAAATAAGCAAAAATAAGGTGAACTGAACATAGCCTTCGTGATAGGAGTCTAATGGATGACCAACAATATTTGGTCCAAGGCTATAAAATATGCCACATTTATTTCCCTTTATAGTCTAATATAATCCATGTAAATGGTGTTTAAGGATACATTTGAGACTGTAATTATGACTATGTGGTTTTTATACACATAGGAGAACATGAGTGAGTGCTATTAGTATTGAATTGTACTAGGGATGCAGGGATATCCCTATATTATTTCAGTCTGTCTATCGTCATATGACATGTCATACACTTAAATAATGGTGTGACATTATGACCTTTTTTTATTAACGCATTATTGATATATAATTTTGCCTGTTTTTAACCTCATTTATATTTTTTAATAACCTCATATATGATATATACATTAACGGTAACACTTACCGCCATAGTAATACATTTTCTATTTTAGGGTAAAGAACATAGAAATTCTTAATTTCTTATAAGTAAGCCCAATAAGCTTTACAAGTAAATACCACCATTATACTAATCATTAATCCATGTCATACATGTGTTTTTACAGTGCATATTAGTATATTACTAGGTTATTTAAGATATGACAGAGTCAACATGTGTTTCTTTGGGTATAGAGGCATAATTGCAAAAAATTATCATTTGCATTTTTTCCAATTAGATAGTGCGTCATTTTTTTTATTGCATCAAGCAACTTGTTTCCCAAGAAAATGTATTTTTATGGTTAGAAATTTGAATCAATAGAAGATTCACTTTGAGCTTGAAAAATTATGCACATACAAAGATGCAATCTTAAAAAATTGCACATGCATGTATGTATCCTCGTCATTCTTACCATTTTAAAAACTAATTAATTAATTTCTCTCTATAAATATACGATATTATCTATTGGGATTGGGCCATCCTCAAAGTCAGGCCTAACAAATTTGAGTACCCTCTAAGAGGCCCCAGTTAACTGGGCCCAGGACCCAATTGTTAAGTCCATTCCGTATGTCCAATAATATCCTCACAAGTTGTATAAAATGCCATAACCACTTGGCAGATGATACAAAATGCATGCCGTTGAGTCACAAGACCTTTTAATTTACTTTGGTTTTATAAAAGCATAATAATAATCATTGAAAAGTTTTGGGTTTTTTAAAATGTTAGCATTTTTATTACCAGGTAATGCATGATATATATTCAACTTTAGGAGACCTTTTGACCTTTAACCAAGCTACTAAGCTAGGTATGAAGGTACATAATGTATATAGTTGACTCATAACACATTCAAAGGTTAGTCTAAGACATATATGAATAAACTAGTAGTATATATAATGAAAAAGCTGATCAAAATCTACCATGTAACTTTGTTTATATATCAAAATCTCCTTATTCATTCTTCAAGTTACATATTGTGTCTTGATTTTCTCATTTCTCATCAGGTTAAAATTAGTTGCGACCATTTCATATTTTCACGTTTGTCGATTCTAGTGTTTCGGACATTAATATCTTTAATTATCAATAAAGTAAAAGTTATAAAAAAATAATATAAAAAAAATATACAATGAGACGAATCTAACAAGATCCTATATGAATATGATTATGTTTTTCCTAAAATATAAATCACCAAATTAAAGACAATCAAAGTGTAAAATTTGAATATTAAACACTATGCAAATGGTGCAACTATTTCTAAATGGATGAAGTATAATACAATAATTTCATCCTAGTCCTTCTATTTGAAAAAAAAAATTGACACTACCTAATCTCTATTCAAAATTTAAATATAGTAAGGAGAGAGGTCCTATGAGCTACGATCTTAACTTCTCGCAGGTCAATATACTCCAGTTTTATAGGTCGAGCCTTTAAAAGTAGGGATAACGAAAATCCGCACCTCAAAAACCAAAACTGATAGGGATCAAATCCGTAATTTAAAAGTTACAATATAAAACCCCTACCAACTACACCAAATAATACTACTACTACTTTGCATCAACTATTCAAAGTATACCTTCATATATAAAATGCGATCTTACAGTTTTTAGATTGGTAATCCATTATCTCGCCTGATTATATTGACTATTTGGCAAGAAATGAAGGAGAGAGAAAGAGTGTTGTTTTATCAAATTGTGGAACAACTACTTATTGGTAAAGAGACTAAGAAGTCATCTATTTAGATTACATTGTTACTGAAAAGCTAAGCTGCAAAATCTGTTTAGCTTGATTCTGGTTCCCTCCCTTTAATAAGAGAGCTATATATGCGATAAGTAGGAAGGCCAATATTTTATAAAAGGAACTACTTAAAAATAAAATAAAGGGAGCTAAGAATTTTCATGAATGGTGGTCTTTTATTATTATTCAATTTAAGCTTGAAGATGGCGTTACATATATTTTTATGGGTAACTTTGGGTAAAAGTGTTCTATATCTTATAATAAAGGTTTCAACATCCACGAACATGCTTACGAGCCAATTTGCTTTGCTCTTTTGATGATTAATAAACTTGGTTTTATGTGGATTATATCATGCAAAAATAGGATTTATGATAAACTTAGAAAGTCAAATAACGATGTATCAAATTTTAGTTGGCTAAATAGTTGGGGGAATGAGAATGGAAAGAAAGGGGAAAAAAAAGAAAAGTTAACCGGCTAAAAGAGTTATCTATCAAGTGATGTCGTTTCTGAATAGCACCCTTTGGCCTCTATAATTGAGATCAGTCTAAAATAAACTCATAGTTATAATCATTATAGAAATTGACCACCCATACCCACACCTTAATTAGAAATATTTTCATTAATTATATCAATTATACATAAAAGATAGTAGTAGCCTATTATTATTTATGACAATGGAAATATTAAACTTTGGCACTTAGTGCTTCTATAATGATTATGATCTATGAATGTACCCAA